>JABWIB010000996.1:65971-79941 GCA_016617825.1 Platyplectrum ornatum
ATATATATATATATATATATATATATATAAAACTTGTGTCCTGTTTTGTAAATGTGCCCCCCCACCATGTCCTAAAAATCCTCATACCGTACATTTATAGAGCAATAGACCTTCATTTTTACCTAGTGCTGGCACACTTTACCTTGTATACAGCTAACTGACTGTGTCATAATACTTGTATTAAGCCTGTATAAGTCAGTGTTCTCGGAAGCTTGTTGCTGTCAATGGCAGCTGTCAATAGAAGTGAGAAATGTTGAACCTATTTATTTGCCTGCAAGGGGAAAAAAGTTATTTTTAAAGGTTAAATATTTTAATAAACCTGTTTCTGGCACCCACGCCTATGTTATATCAGTCTCTCTACCATTCAGTTTCTATTCACTGAATTACATGCTCATAGAGGATTTATTTGCCAAGAATGTAGAAGGTTGCCACAATAACCAGTGTTTATCTAAGGGTAATCCTAAGTACTGTGTAATAAGATAAAGGCTTAGAATTGACTGATGCTGGTGTGACAATATTGGCTCTATTCACCAAGTTCATTTTCTTGTCATAATTATGACATGAAAGGGACATGAAAGTTCTTGGCATTTGCAATGCAAATTCATAGACCTGTTATTAAGGGGTATATAATAAAGGGGTATATAATAAAATGTAATAAAATAAAAAAAAATGTAAAAATGCCTGCCAATATGTTCATTGATTATGTGAAAAGGAACAGCATTTTGTGGTTTCCGGTGGTAACTCCCCTCCCAAATAAAAAAAAACAAAGAATGTAAAAACCTTCACTGAACTCTTTCACACTAAAGTCTGATTTATTTATTTCAAAATCTCTCTTATCTGACCTGTAGAAGTGCGAAAGAGCGCAGATCTTAAATCCTAGTGCATGCGCAGTAGTTTTCAATCTGGGACTTTGAATTATTCCCAGAATTGAGGACAGTTAGAATTTACATAGTGGGACAACAACTCCATCCATATGGCTTATCTCTACCCTGTAGGCAGGGTTAGCCATGCAGATCAACGCAACAGGGTGCCGGGAAAATTATCCGCACTGTAAGGAAGCAGTTCTGAGCATGAAAGTTAGAGGACAGCTGTGGACACTTAAGTGCCCAGAACTACATTCTCTATAGGGATAGGAGAGGGGAGATATGAAATGCCCCCCGTCATGTGTCCTCACAGCCCTATCTATAGATATTATATTCATATCTTTGTAACTTCTTTCTTTCTAAAACATGAGTTTTCTTAGTAGTCTATTAATAATTATTGCTTAGAATGCGTCATGGTATGTTCTGAGAAATGTCTGTCATTTTCTCTTACGTCTGTTATACCCCCTGCAGCAGAATAAGCACCGGCAGAGGATGGCACGTACCAGTTTGGATGAAAACCTTTTGCATAATTTGGAATAAGCAAAATTAAAGTCTATTAACAGTGATAATTCATACACACACACACACACACACACACACACACACAAAAGCACACACACAATTATATAACTCACAGTGATTGAGGACTGTGTGTTATATATCCTGTGCACATATTTATATAGAACATATATACAGTACAGTACAGTGCAGATACTATTTTTTCTATATAAGTTTTTAGATACTAGTATAATACAAAAAGTAGCAGTAATTAGCAGTGATTTCCCACTGTCCTGTCCGCCTACCAGTATGTCCTGATTAGGGGACACTAGTATGGAAATCTGTACTGCCTTTTACCCAGTATGAGTTAGGTCCAAAACACTTGAATTACAGAACAATATGTTCCAATTTAACATGGTATTACCCAGGTATAACTTTAGTCTCTTCATTTGAGAAAAGACTTTTGAGTAACTTGTGAGGAAATCAATATTCCAAAACTTTAAATTTGGTCTAGTGTGAGCAAATAAAGTTATATTACTGTATATACTCGAGTATAAGCCTAGTTTTTTAGCACATTGTTTTGTGCTGAAAGTGCTCCCCATGGCTCATACTTGAGTCATTGTCCCGTATGATCCCGATACTTTATCCCAGTTTTTTTTAGGTGAAATTAGGCCTCGTCTAATATTCAGGTTGGCTTATACTCGAGTATATACGCTAATTCATTTTACTAATTGCTATTTAGGTAATATTTGTATAACAGTACCACAGTGATTTCTGATTTTGTTACCTTATGTATATAGTATTGTTATTATATTATAGTCTGAGGGTTAATATCATTGCATTGTTGGAGGTGTGGTGTGTACGCATTATACAACATAATCTCTGCTGACCTAGATTTTATTAAGAATTTTGTTTACCTCTTGACAACGAGGATTGTGTTCTTTCTGCGTGTTTAGTGTCTAAGGGAAATGTTTTATATTATGCAAACAACATGCAGTAAACATACTCCGTGCTCTTTATGTACGAATAATGTGGCAGTAATTGTCTAATTTTATATATTAATACAAGTGTCTTAACAAAGACCACAGATATGCATGATTGTTTTGCTGCTGTCACTAAAGTGACAGGACAAAGTTCTGCACCAGGTTGTCACCTGAACAGGCTGAAAAGGTGGTATAATACCCCTTATTTCCTCCACAAAAACACACTTTATTATTTTTAAAGGCAATGACCAAGATATTGGAGACCAGAGCACAGCATATTACCTGACCACCCTCATACTGTTGTTTCAATAGGGTCACCAGGTTCAGTGCTAGGTCTTTATGTGACCAGGCAAAATTTAACTTACACCCTTCCCTTGGCCTCTTGTCGATCAAAGTTAACCGCCCTGTGCATTCAATCATAGACTCAGGGCGCCTGAATATCTGATTGGATGGACATGGGGCCTGAAAGTCTGATTGACAGGTGTCACCTCACCCAATCCTATGAACATCAGACTTGTTCAGCCCAGGTTTTGAAGCTATAAATGCCAGAATGCTTTAACTACATAGGCATAGCTTATACCTGGCAAAGCCTCCTGGGACTTGTGGATTTACTACATATGGAAAGCCACTGGTTGGCCAGACATGCCCAATACATTTTACACTATGCACTTGCATTTCAAAAGTGTAAATTGTTGATGTTTCGGGTTGTCACAAAAGTTGATTGTAATTAAATATTAATTAATCTGAATATTTACTGAAGTATGCTTGATGGATAGCACATTATGTTAATGACCTGTAAGTTATAGTGACAATTAATTCTGCAAAATAGTGCTTATGTATTTCCCTTACAAAGATCAAACACATTTTGTTATGAAATTGCCCTTCAGGGAACTTCTATAACGTAATTACTTTTGTATAAGTTTTTATGTCAGTCATCCTACATCACTCACAAACAGTATACTAGACCCACAATACTTAAACTTTTCTTACATGTATATGAAAAATATGTAGTAATATAGTGATCATCCATGAAGCAAAACTTGTTGGGGGGCTCTAAATAGTGGTGCCATACTAAAATCAAACAAGAAAGTTAGTATTTAGTTTTAATTTGGTTATCATTTCAGGGCTAGAAGGTGTTCTGAAAGTTTTCCACTTTGAGGAGATGCAGTGTGAAGCCAATATTGTACAATTCAAATGCTTCCCCCTCCTGTCACCTTTCATTTCACCTTTTGCCCTGTCTCACACCAATACAACATTTCTTTTAAAACACTTAATGTTTGTGTGCATGTAGACTGGCATTTTCGGTGCCAAATGTTGTTCCCATAGCCATACCAGAGAAAATACATTCATCTATATAATATTAAACCAAGACCCTTGGTTTCTAAATTTTTGTTAAGATATTGTCATTTACTTTAAAATGTCAGTCTAATGCACATTTTTATGGTTTCTTTATTCCATTAAAACTCAATTTGTCAATATTAACCAGATTCGACACTCCATTTCATTTTACATACTGGAAAATGTGAGCTCTAATCTGTTTGGTTGCTTTGGGCAACATCCCCACTTTTCAGTCTCCATGCATTCTCCCTGCTTAGTAAGTTTACGCCCAAGAGAGTTGACCATTGTGAAAATGTTTGGACACATGTCAGGTGCACTTTAAAATTAGAAAACTCAGCAAAAGGGAATTTTAGTCCACCCAAGTTATGACGAATGTGTCGACTTTTCCCTAGCTGTGTGAAATGGACACCATAAATGTGATTTATATGTCAATTTTATAAAAATCTATGGTCTTTGGGATGATGTTCATATCCACCTTTTTCTGTGATCTCAGCTCATATGGTAAACCTTACAGCAATTAACAAGTAAGGGCTCAAATAAGAGAAGTAGATTTTTTGAGAAGTTTTTTTGTTGTTGCTGTAAGTTTTGCATGGAGAAACTTCTACCAACCTCTATGAAGCCACACGAAATTTTGACAGAGTGGGCTACAATTTTTCCCTCACTTTCTTTGGTTTCCGTACCCATTCTCTTCGTGAAATGTATGCGCTTCCATCTAATTGAACCACTGAAAGGCGTTCCAAGCCATCAAGTCTTTAGACTTGTCACTTCCAATAAAAAGGCTGGTGGACTTTGACATTGGGTTTCTCTCTTAGTAAATGTACAATATAGGTGTTCCCACTTTCTGTGTAAACATATAAAACCAAGCATTCCAGTGGGATTACTTAATATGTATACACAAATAGTGCAGCAACACAAGTAGGTAGTTTGCAAGGAGTTTGGAAAGTGGGGATGTTGCCCATAGCATGCAATCAGATTTGAGCTCATATTCTCCAGTATGTAAAAAGAAACTGAGAGCTTGAATCTGATTGGTTGCTATGGGCAACATCCTCACTTTTCAATATCACTGCAGTTTTCTAGCTTAGTAAATTTAGGCCCAGAAAGTTAGACTAAAAGGTTGAAAAAAAGGTTTCTTTCAAATTGCACAGTACAAATACTTAAAAATAATTTCTTAAATGGCTGATACATATGAAATACTCAATCGAGCCTTTGGTAAGATACAAATAATTTTACTGAACAAACATTAAAAGATACATGAATCCAATGATTGTAAAATGACACCGATGTACTGATTTCTTGAGCTCTGTACATTTAAAAAAAAAAANTTTTTAAATCTTTTACAATTTGCTTTTAAGGCTCCACCTAAGTAGCCTTCTGGTACATAGCAGCTCTTGAATATTGGGTCAGTGCGCTGTGTGCGCTGATTGGTATTTATATATAGTGCTACATTTACTAAACTGCAGGAATAGGCTGTTTCTTATAACAACCAATTGGATTCTAGCTGACATTCTCTAATATGTAATAGGAAACTGTGAACTAGAATCTAATTGGTCTTCATGGGCAACATCCATGCAGTTTGGTGCAATGGACTGGATCCTAACTTACATGCAAGTGGGTAAAACCCAGTGAGAGATGATGTGCTATGGGCTATGAGAGGTATGGCACTGCTGCCATCTTTGCACTGACATTGGCATTGATCACATTATAATCTCTGCTTCTCATTGGGCACTCTTGAGACACATATTGGTTAGATTTCTCTATAATATCTGTACTCAATAGCAGATTCCACAAATACTTCAATCATTTTTATTGTTCTATAGATCCACCCAGTTATGCAGCTGATTTTTTTCTTGATCACTCTATTGAGTGACTCATCAGACAAAGCATATATTGTTTATTTGGCTGTCAGAAAAGAGTCTTTTACCGAATGTGTCAAATGTAACAATAATAAATGAGTTATAATAACAGTAAATTGCACGTCTTTAACTATTCTAACGTGAAATAAATACATTTATATATATATATATATATATATATGATTTTCCTTTAAGTTCACTGTTTAGCTGCTGTCTGCTGATAGAAAGTTATTCACTGCGGATTACAGTTATCCACAGCTCTTTGCAGGCTTATATAAACCTGCAAAGAGCCAGGGATCCAGGCATCGGTGTTCTTAATTTAGACATTGGTCCAGACTGCCATCGGCCCATGTGGCATTTGCCAGATGTGCCAAATGGCCAGTCCGGCCCTTACTGCAGGCACCCACATTGCAAAAGCCCAGAATCTTGGGTCTCTCAACTGCACCTGTCATAGAAGATTGAGGTTTCTGTGCCTGAGGTAACGCTCCAGGCAATGACTTTTGGAAGTGAAGGGTAATGATTTCAAAAACATCAGGTTTCATTGATTATCAGATCAGATAAACAGTCTGAATGTTTCAATTACACTCTGACATTTTACAGTGGATAGAATATTATAAAATATAGTATATATAGTATATATATAGTGTCCATGTCCCTTTGTAACATTTCTTATTTTTAGTGCTAATCACTATAATCACTATATCTCAGCACAAAGACACATAGTTATTCTCTTCTTCTTGCAATGACATATCCCTTCATTGGAAACAATGCTTCGATTTTATCTTCGATCATATATAGTTTCTTATACTTAAAAAAATGGGGGAGATGCTACTTCATGCCTAATGAAACTAAATAGTTTATTTGATTAGGGCAATACAGGTGTATACAGAAGCGCAGGCAGGATCATACCACATTTAAATTGCCAACCTGGCAATAACGTGGCTCTTTGAAATCAGGATTTTGACGGGTACTTACCAGGGATTTTGCTGCTGTATAAATCTCTTTGGTTTTTTTTATTTTTTTATTAAATTAGTTTTTTACCTTTTTTTAACCTCAGAAAAACACAGGTCTGTCTGTACAAACGGCCCAGAAATATCTGAGGAATAACTCTGCTTTATTCTCAAGTGGAGTAACTGGGAATTTAGGTGCAGTATGAACGGGGTATTACATAGACTGGTTTGGCATTCATTGCCTTTGGTATATATTGACGGAACTGTTCAAACTTTTTGTTTTATTATTTTAATTATTTACTGTTTTAGGGAGGCCCTTAAGTGCTTACCAGGGGCGTCAGAACATTTCTTGTTGTGGGGAGCAAGATATTTTTCCACTTTGGCACCCCCTCCCCTTTGATTTAATAGGAGAAATATCATGAAGTGCCTGTGTAAATTAGTTACCAAAAACTCCTGCACATGGGCCTTGTCACTTCTTAAAAGGCCCCTAAATATTTCTATACTTACCAAGCCCCCTAGTGGTTGCTCTGCGTATTACCAATATTTCACCATTTCAAATGCAAATATTTCACCATTTCCAAATACACTTTTCTATCTGGAATCAGGCAGGTTACTTTGGTTGCATTTTCTGTGTTGTGAAGCATATATTATACACAGGGTTTATAATCTGAATTGTATTTGTGGCATTTAGGTCTGCAGGGACACTGCATTTTTATAATTCTGTGATATGTACTGTATGTAGCTTTAAATCAAATCTTGCAATTAAGTTATAGATCTGAAGGTATTATTAGACATCTGAAATATGGCCACATAAGTGTTTTAGTTTCCTCCTGTAACAGCTGCTTTCTATTAATTGCTGGTAGTGAAAAGTTATATTCCGTATATTGCTGATAAGGTTCAGGTTTATCCACATGTCGGATGTATGGTAGATGCAGGTTTCAAGCATCTGTTGTCTGCAACTGCTTCATGCTGTGCTCTGAGATCTGGATAAGAACCAAGGATTTCCTCTGCTTATTCACAGATCTTGACTTAAGAACAAACACCAAAAGTTCAGCACAGTACAGTACAGTATGGTTACCGTGTTTGCAATGCTACTATTTTCACATATCATTTTGGACCCACTTAAAATAGTGACTCAAAAGCTGTAGCCGATTTAGGACGAACAGCCCAGGATTTACTGCTGCTATTATCTATAAAGGTTCAGATTGTCTTTGCATTTTGATAATTATCACATTTGTTTTAGCATTTTGCAGCACAGTTGCGTTGTTATTTTGTTTGTAAAATACAAACAAAGTTTCTTTTAAAAAATGTTAAGTAGGTTTTAAAATACCATGTTTTTTGTTTTAAACTTTGATTTTATTGGTATTATAAAAAGCCTTCATTCTACACAAAGGAATGGTGCTTGGTCTATGGGGACCTTATGTGCATTTTGGCTAGGGAAAGCTTTCTATCTGTATTTCTTCTGTTATTGTTGCATGCCAATGTCATGGCACTGGTCCCCCGGGCCCAAGCGGATGTTGTGATGTCACATGGGGGGACCCGGGACATACTAATATTGCTAGTCGTGCCCCTTATTTCTGATGGCGCACATGGGCAGGTGCCCTTCCAGACTGGCTCGTTATTTAACCTGGCATGTAAATGGATGCACCCCTTTGTCGAGATTAAACCCAATGGGCTGGATTCAGCTTTTCACTCTCATGACTTACACTCATGACTTACACTCTCATGGGTAAAACCATGATGAATTGCAGGGGGGTATAATGAATGTCAGTGTGTGCATGCAGGGAGAATACTTTATTGTTGCATGTTGCACACAGATACTGACCAGCATTACTGTTACACTGTTATTAGACTTGGGCTGGAAACATCAGCTGTGACCTGTTATACTGATTGCAACTAATAAATTTACCTCCCCTGCAACATGGTTTTGCCCATGAGAGAATTCATGAGAGTGAAAAGCTGAATCTGGCCCAATGTGTTTTGTTTCTTGGTATATTCTCATGCACACAAATAATGCAACATGAAGAAAGCGACTAAAGTGTTAAGACAATATTCAGTATAGGACAGAAGCAATAAATGATTGTCATTTCCATGCAGAGTAACAGGTTTTATATTACAGACGTGAAGAAAGTGCAGGTTTGTGTATTGTACATTACATTCCTGTGGTTAATTTTGTTTATTAATAATAATAATATTAAATTCTTCACATTTATTTCTCTACTTTGCTGTACCCCACCTGGACTTAAGGGTATTGTCCTGCGGGTGAGCACCTTTTCAATTTTTTAGCACTGACTAATTTGTCAAACATGTGTTTGTCCCTCCCAGGTCTCTTTTGTTAGAGTCAGAGGCAATGCAGATAGATATACAGGTGCATGTAGATAAAACTGGGATATAGGTCATAACAGACTTATTAGTCTTATTAGACTTAGCTTAAATAAGACTCCTTAAAAAAGTAGATAGGGGAAAACTGTGTAATGTGTATAGTATATTGCTATGGATAAGCTATAATTTTCCTCTTTATTTAATATTTTTATTATAATCATTTAATAATAAGGCACCACAATGTTTCCACAGAGTTAGTACGTTTTTAATTTAGCATGTTTACATATTACATATCAGGGTCTCTACTAGTAGGGTATAGGGAGTACTTGGGCACCAGTCAGCCAGATGTCTTACCCTGATGTCACAAGTAGAAATGGTTCTAGGGGTGAGGCCATTCCATGGATTTTTTTTTTTTACTGGTTTTTATTAACAGAAAACTTAATACATGACATGTAATGGCAGTAGAATAACAGCTCAGCAAAACAGGTGCAAATGATACAGACAAACTGGCTCAATAACAGAAGTGTACAGTAAACTGTATCCAATGAGTGGGAACATCAAAGGCCCTAGAGAAAGTCATGTAGAAAAGGGAAGGAAACCTCCTCTGCAAGTATGATCCGGGCAAATGTGAAGACCTGGCGCCAAAAGGGTTGTATGACAGGGCATTCCCACCATATATGGAGAAAGGACATTCCATGGACTTAATAGGCTCCATTATATACCACTTTGCCATGTAAGCTGCCAGCACCTCTCACAAGGCAAGGGAACTATACAAATTCCTTTTGTATCATACTGTCACTGTGTCTAGCCACCAATCACCTTGCTCTGACCCTAGTCATAGGATTTACATACCCAATGTAAAATGTGCCATCTGACAGCTCAGTCATATGAAACTGACATAGTCATGAAAGTATTTATCACCTCTCTCTATTAATAGCAAAATAAAACATTTTTGTTTCTCCCTATTAAATGTCCTCCATGCATTAAGCTGACCTTATTTTATTACTCAATATCTGGGCCTGACCCCACTCATAACTTCTCCTATCATTCTCACTTGCACGACATGTTTAACATCATTGAAATAGATTTCTTTATTAAAAACAGAGAAAAAAAACTTTTGCTTTCTGCCTTTCCCTAAAACCAGCTCTGACATGGCCTGAGGGAAAACACCGGTCAACAGAAAGGATCAGTTTACAGTCACCAAGGAGATATGTCTCTTTTTACAGCAGCATACAGTAAGGTGTCCTAATAACATATGTACTAAGGGGCAGAATCTGAATCTGATTGGTTGCTATGGCGAACATCTCCTTTCCCCACAGTTTATATAATCTAGCCCAAAGTGTCTATTCCATATGTTTCATCCATTATTCCAAGTCATAGTGATTACCCTTTTATCTAATTGTGATCACAGTTGTGACATTTTATAACATTTCCAAAATACCCTCATGGTTCTGGATTTATCCAGAAAGCATACAAATCAGTTTTACGCCATGCTGTCAGTAACTCTAAAAAGTTGCAATTCCAACAGTAACAGCTAGGTGGCAGAAGATAATGCAGAAGATAACCATTGTCACTTGCAGGACAACCTGTGTTCTGTTACGCATAAGTGCAGCTTTTTGATACATTTCCCAAATCTACATGTGGCAGAGCCAGCCATGCCATGCCAATATTTAAAAAACAATATAAAGTGTCACATCTGTAACCTCCATTTTGTTTCTAGATTACGATAATATTTGAGGGAAATAAAATCAGAAATACAATTCATTCATACAATAATTCACAGTTTGTTTATTTAATTTTTTGTACATTAAAATCAGTGAAGTACAAAATGAAAATAAATATTGTCTCGTTTGATCAAAGTTTACTGATTAATTAGTAGCAACAGGCAATTTAAAATGTCATCAATTGTAAATAGTAATATTAATGTCCTGGTAGTTTAAGGAAGATAAAAGCTTTCTGAAACCCTGCCCCTGCTCAGCGATGCTTGGAAAGCAAAGGCGGAGTCAAATCAAGTTTTCCATTGAATAAATTACCAAGCCCCACCCTCATTGCTTCCCGCTCTGTTAATATGATAATATGAATCTTTTGTAGGTCAAAAATGAGTAAGGGGTTTGGATTCCAGGTGCCCTGTACTATTCCCAGATGTTCGGGGAGACAAGTCAATATCTTAAAGCAACTTAAATATTATTTTTTAGGGTAAAATAATATATTGGTAAGCCTCGTTCTCTTGTATAACTGTAGAGCGTATTCATAGCTGCAATCACATTTCATCTCCAGAAAATGCAGCTATCTGACTGATGCTCTATGCCATAATACTACAGAATTGTNTATAAACTATTGGGTCTAATTGTGNGTAAAATTGTGCCNCAGTCTCAGCTGGAATCNAGNNACAGAAGCGTCCCATGTTCNTCTGTGCATATTGTGGGGTATTAGAGACATCAGAAGTACANGCATCTCCTGTAGATAGAAAGACACAGATCAGGACAGATGCCAAACTTCCATCAAAGTATCCAACCAAGAAGGAAAACGTTTTACTTGTACAGTCTTATACTATACTACAGTCTTATACTATAGAGCAATGGTTTCAACTTTAACTCCTTTCTTCATCTACATCCCCCCTTCATCTGCCTCTATGATCCAGCTATTAGCACATCGCTTATATTCCCTCCTTTGCCTTGTATTGCTCATTAATAATTCTGGATTTTATATCTCCATATAACCCAGCCCAATCGTCTCGTGTACCACCACAAAGTGTTACACGTACCATTGGTTGAGAACCCTGGATATAGAAAATGACGTGATTCAGATTTAAAGTTGACTATCAGATTGTACTGAACATACAATTATGGTCTCTACATCTACATACCGTCTGTTTCAGCTTTGTTCTTCAAGAACTCTTTACAGAAATCTGCTACATCCTGTTTCCTCGCATACAGGAAATCATCATATTTTCTGTCCAGGGCACTTACACTGCAAGATAAACAGGATTGTATTTTAGCATACATGTCTTTATCATACTGGCANCCATTTTGCTGACGGCCATGGTGCCTTCCGTCTCAGTGCCATCACTAGGTCTGTGTGAATAGGCCTTCACNTAAACATTGGTTGACTTCAGCTAATAAGATGGTGACCTGTCGTGTGTGACCTCAGATGAATTTTATGCAACGTAAACATTTTTGATTTATACCAGACGTAGCACTCCAAGTATTGTGGAGAGAAAATCCCATCATGCTTTGCCAGGTTTACATTTGCTTAGCTTTTTGTGAGTTGTAGTTTGACAAAGCCTGGAGTGACCCATTTTGGTCTATATGTTTATTAACATAGTAGGCTGCATGTAGACTTATATTGCAGGCTCTTGAGCTTTGTTGTACAGGATATATGGTCATATGGACGTACAAACAAAGCATCTGAACTTAAAACTGGACTAGCCTGAAGACAGGGTTTTTAATTACTATATTTATTTTGTCTATGTGGCCACACAAAACAGGGGGTAGTCAATGAAGAAAGAAGATATGTGGGGGCTTTGTCCCTCTTTTCAGTATATGCTTTCCACCTCCTGCCCCAAATGGTAACAGACAAAACTCTGTATCCAGCTTATTCTGCAAATGCTGTAGTTTGTGCTAAAAGCAAGCACGACATGGGGAGGGCAGAAAGGTTCTAAGGACCCAGTTCAAGGGTTCTCTTGCCTCTCTGAAATGCTCCCTCCTGCTGCCGCTTAGCAACACTGCGCGGGTGGTGATACCCATTCATTGGCACTCTTGCTCACACCCTACGGTCTCTGAGTGGCTCCGAAGGGTTGAGTTTTATCGCCCAAGCCCCACCACTTTAGTTTGGTTATGTTTAGCAGTTTGTCCATATGACATGAGAAAACAGTAGGCATTGGGACAGAGAGACAGTCACCTATGTCAAGACAGTTGTATGGTAGGGGTCCAGTAATTTGCGTTTGTCTTTCTTATTTGGAGTTAGAGGTTCATGCATGGACAATTGGAACAACTGTTAATATCTAGATAGCTCCACCATCTATCCTGACACCAAGGTCCACAAGTTGCTTAATATGTCCAGTGGGGCCTCTTAAACTGTTTCTATAGTCTCCAGACTGTTATATCATAAAAACATACAACGAGGAACCCAAAAACATTTCTAGAATGGTTTAATAAATAATCAATTCAGAAACATTTTATTACTCTCCAACCCTAATTCAACACATGTAAGGTACATGTAAAGCAATGATTTGCTGCAGGAGCTACAAGTGTCTATAAGAGCCAATTTCCAAATAAATGTACTCACATCATCTGATATTGTCTGCATGAAATGTCTTTTGGTATCATAGCCAAGGTGGTGGAATTGAAGCGGGTCATATACATATCCATCACGTTTATCCATTTCCCAGTTTCTTCTATAGAAAGCTGAGGGAAATGGGGAAGAGCGGTTTGTGCAATCTCCATCATTATGCTGTCCCTCACTTTCGTGTTTGACATTAATGTTGGATCCTGGATTAAGATAAAAATATGAATATCATCAAAACGGGTTATAATCAAATAGTAGTAAGACGTTTCCTGTAGTCATATCCTATTGGGGGGTGCCCAGATAGTTCTAAAGACATTTAAGAGGATTATAATAATGATTCCATTACAGTCAAACATCTGACTATGTACTAGTTTGTGCTACATATAATTTTATTATTATTATTATTATTATTGTTAATTTATTTAATCTTTTTCATAAAAGGTTTCCAACCTGTAATGTGTCTGATTGTAGTTCTTTTAGATATATGAATAAACCATTCATATTGCCATGGAAACGCCTCATCAGACTGGTAACTGCAGTGGAATTACGAATAATATCGGAGCTTGTGGTGGCACTGGCCAGCTGTTTTTCCGTCAACATATCTGAAACTTCCATCTACGAAGCAAACATGGAGAAGACATTGAATATATGAAACAGAAGAGTCTCATGTAGTGAGGAGTTGTTGCTTTATGTCACGTGAAGGTATTAGACCGGGCTAGACATGTCCTGAGCAGAAGCAAAGATAAAGGTGGGCGACAAGAGTCAGTGAACGTTCCACAAATCACAGCTAAACATTTGCAAATATAGGTCTTGTCTCAGTCCATGAAGATGCTAAAGAATAACACTCTGTAACCTATACCAGACCATCATTGCAGA
>JABWIB010000996.1:80768-92893 GCA_016617825.1 Platyplectrum ornatum
ATGCTGCAGGATGGTGTCACACAGTGTGTACTCTCCAGAGATGCTGCAGGATGGTGTCACACAGTGTGTACTCTCCAGAGATGCTTCAGGATGGGGTCACACAGTGTGTACTCTCCAGAGATGCTGCAGGATGGTGTCACACAGTGTGTACACCACACTTCTAATATTTCTGATTATTGATGTCTGCAGAAAAACTAGTGTGTACTGACACAATCCTCAGAGGAACGCTTCCATTTAAATTCAGTATAGAGCCACCTTGTGGACGAGTATGTAATTGCAGCATATTACTGCAGCAAAGGTTTCCGGGATTTTCACCCCTCTAATTAGTTATCTCCTTTGGACACATGAGCCCTGGAGGTAACCCCTAAGGTTACCACTAGAGATTAGCAAGAAGCCCCGCATACCCAGAGGAAGGCTTGCAAATTACACCTCACTTTCATTTATGCTTAGATGCCTAGGTGCTGGCTCGGAAACAATGGGGTAAGATACAAAAGGTTTAGAACTAGGCCCTTCCCAAAGAGAGCTTGGTACATGCATGGATATAACAGAATGCATCATAAAGGTCCACACAGGGCCATTAAACTTCTTCCAGCTGTCAACCCAGATAAAGTTATGGACGGTCATATCAAATGCTGAGTTTCATGGGTGTACAGTGTATCTAAGCAATAAAATCTACATAGTGACATTGGGCCAGATCCAAACTGAACCGAACTCCTGGTTTTGCCTAACTTATAGTTCTTAAGCTGATTCCCCTCCCAATGGGAGTAAACAACTACCCCCATAAGAAGAGGAATCCGCCTACCTTAAATCTTCCGTACCGCTTTTGCTTAAGTGTATGGGGCTGAAGTTAACCCTTACTGTACAATAGTCATCCTCCCTCCACCCTCCGTGCATACATCAAATACGCACACACTCCACGTTGAAAACTATGTAAATTGTGTAGGTTTTCCACAGTCTGGATCTGGCTCATAGCTGATAAGTTTAAAAAAAAGATACCAGTCCATCAAGTTCAACCCAGTGCTCAAAGTGGTCCTGTATATACCTATATAGTATACCACNACTTTTCTGCCCCGCTAAGCTCTGCTCCTATTTACTGGATTTCGNAATAAATTAGCAGGAGACGATTTCCTTGTTATTGGACCATGGCACCTACCTGTGTCAGCTTTTTGTTTCTGTAGGTTTTTTTGGATTAGCATGTACATAGCTTCAGGCGCCTCGGGATAGGTAATGTCTTTTACTCCAGCAACGCTGGTGAATACAGAAGAGAAAGTCATAAATGATCTGTGATATCTTATACACTAAGTACCTGGANCTATGGATATTATTGTGTTAATGTCTATATCTTACATAGCAGCCAAACTGTCACAGCTGAGGTCCTCTGGAAGGGAGCACAGGGCTTTAGAACTGATGGCGTCAGACAAGAGTTTTAGTTTCTGGAACAATNAGTCTAGATGTAGTTTTATTCCATCACATGTACTACTTTTAAAATGCTCAGAGTAGCATTTCAAAANCTCTCAGCTTACTAGTTGATGTACCATGTGACTGTGCTCTTGAAAAAAAAAGTGTAAATATTAAATATTCTCTACATTTGTTCATCTTTGCTCATAGGTTTTCTGATTAAATGCACATTAGCTATATAATAAAAGCAATTAAGCACAGATAAAAGCCACCTCTATAAATCCGCTCTTGCGTTGGTTTTCCACATTCTTAAAGCTTTCTCTTTACAAGATATTTATTGTCATTATAGCCGGAAAACCGAGATCTTNTTGTGTTACGTCTGCAGGAATGAACAGCATTTCATCTGCTGTCTGTAGAGAGGTTCTAGGAAGTATGCAGGTTTTCTAAATGCCGGACTAAATAAATAAATAAAAGAAATTCGACTTATTATTCCTGTGCAAATATTATATTCTGAAAGGGAGTCATAGAGATGAAAAACAAACACGCTTCTGGTTGTCTTTGTATAAACGTTCTGTAGANGAGAAAACCTGAATGCATAACGAGAGGGAAGAAATTGGCTTAAAATTCAAACTGCAACTTATTCACTTTGTCTTGTGTATTTAACAATTTGCTGAATGGAGAATATATACACAATATAGATATACTGAAGAAAGTCAAAGTATGACTTACTCGAAATTTAACTCTACAAGTGTGCAGGAGAGGAGAGCGAGACCCACCCTAGGGAATACCTAGCACCGCAAAGCCCCAAAAAGCNAAAGAACCAGCAAAAATATACTAAACTGAGTTATGACAAATAATGGAAAGGTTATATAAAGTATTCAAATAAAGGAGCATTGATCAGTGATCATAATATGGTCTCATTTGAAATGAGAAGCAGCACTATAAGGAATCAACTAGGACTTTAAATTGTAGCAAAATGTTCATATTTTAAAAGGGTCTATAGTAGNGGTTCCCAAACTTTCTCAGTGGAGNCACCCTTAGGGTNNCCATAATTTCTCAAGGCTTGTGTTCAAATCTTGTGTTGCTCCTATACAANAAGTAAAATTCTGCTTCTAAGTTTCCCTGGCAATATGGCACCGCATTGGGAAAAACATTACGCGGCACCCCANTGAAAGCGTTGCGGCACCCCAGTGAGCCTAGGCGCACAGTTTCGAACCACTGGTCTACTGCATTGACTGGGATGCAGTTTTTGAAGGAAAAAATACAGAAAATANGTGAGCAATCTAGAATGTTGTTCAAAATATACACGTATAGGTTAATTGCTACAGAAAGCAAATGTAAAATAAAGTTTAAGCTAAATAATAATAATTTTGGACAAAAGTGGGCCAAGAAAGGGTTAGGCCGCCTTGCCAGAAGGTTTTGGCAGAGCGAGAGGTAGGGCTCATTTGTCCTATTTTTGGGGANTACAATGGAGGTATGGTATATGCATGGTATAGTATATGCACTGTTTAGGACTGTGTAAACAGTCTTGCCTTGGGGCANCTGCAGGATTTCTCTCATCTGCTAATCTTCAAATACGTATCTATTTGAAAGGTACATATCTATCTATACGTACCTATCTTTACTATNATTTGACCAAATACAGTATTTAGCTTTTTTAATTTAGATTAAATTACTTTAATTGAAATTTAATTTTAATTACTAATTAGTTAAATTAAGTTTGGAATGCTAATCCCAAGAGTGTGCCAGGATTATAAGCACTGCTTTCTTTCTTTTAGCTGATATCTTCAAATACGTAGTCAATGNTAGGTGTGAGTCGGTTAGTTTCATTTATCCTGCCTCAATTATCATGCCTCAAAAACTCATGACTGTGTGACGTGACAGCCCCACACAATATCTGGACTTCAATTTTTAAAGCCTCATAACATGTCGGCCTTAAGATAGAGTTTAGGGCCTAAATTCACTAAGCGGGGATTTTGCTGCGGAACTGAAAAGTGAGGATGTTGCCCATAGCAACCAATCAGATTCGAGCTCTCAGTTTCATTTTACATACTGGAGAATGTGAGCTTGAATCTGATTTGGTTGCTATGGGCAATATCCCCACTTTTCAATTCCCCAGCAAAATCTCCNCTTAGTNAATTTAGGCCCAGNACTCTTNAGGATAGAGTTTAGAGTTTAGGGGCCAGTTGCGGATCTAGGTAGCACTCTTATGCATGCAGATAGATGCTATCAAATGCAAAGTGCCTGGACATCTGGATCCAGTTCTAAACAGAAATTAAAGGTCCTTGAAATAAGGTGAATACATCAAGGTATTAACTGTGTCTCGGAATCTTGTTAATCCAGTAATTTTCCANTCTGAATCTTCTAACAGAACATTTGCTTTGAGGACATGGTTATCTGAATTTCTGAATGGTTTTCATGCTTCAGCTTAATACATTAACATCCCTACAGCTCTCCGTATTCCATCTCATTACAGCTCTACTCCTATGCCATGGCAAGACANTGTCCTCGCCATCAATCTCACAAGTCTATGACTAGCCAGGTGTCTCCGTTTGAGTATTCTAGTTAATCAAGCTTTCTTTTGTCTTCGGGTGTCTGCGCGCTCCGATACTTCCCTAATTAGCGATCAAAAGATCTTTGACATTAAAGTTTCAGCCTAGTGTAATGATGGCAACTTATCAAAGAGTAATGTATTACAGACTTCAAAGTGGGGAATGCGAGTGACACATATGGAATAATACATTGCTAAATTAATATTTTAAAGGTTTAAATGTTAAAGCATTTTTAAAAATTGAAACGTTAAAACAGATTAAAAAAAAATNTAAAACTTCATTAAAAAAAGAAAGCATTTCAAAATCGGAAGCCTTAATTACTAACCATAGCATTCGATACTCTGGACTAATTGCACATCATACATATGAAATGACATTTTATTATATTCATGTTATAAGTCTGATAACGTAAATAAACTTAGAAAACATTTAAGATTATTTCTATTTAACAAATTAAGAGGCAACAGAATATGTGTAATTATACCATTATAATAAGGCATAAGCTAACAGGCAACGTCATAATATAAATATGGAGAAGTAAGAGTACATAAAGTCAATTACATATCTTTACAATGTTAAACCTCTTAAATAACCACCATTACAAAACATGAAAATAATAGTGTAGCGTTCATCATGGTAATAATAAAAAAAATCTACTCTTTGCTTGTGATTGTAATTGTGCGGCAATCGNTGTTAGCCTCTACCACCTCTCATTGGAGGCTATTCAACTTATCAACTACCCCTTCAGGGAAGAAATTCTTCTGCACATTTCCTCTGAACCCGCCACCCTCCAGTTTATACGCATGTCCTCGTGTTCTGCTACTCCTATCCAGAACCCACCATCATTTACCAGAGACAGNTACATGGATAGATAGACTTACCAGTGGATAACTTCTGAGCCGCGAGGTAGGATTTTCCTTTATTACATATTGCTTTTCTCGTGTCTTCACTGAGGGCGTCATATTGATTGTTACAGGCTGATATCCTGCATATTCACAATAGAATAATACACTAGTAAAATGGAATTTCTATTATACAGCAATAGGCATTGGCACAGAGGGGGGGAGAACGTGCCCTCCCCAAAAATGGCGCCATTCATGTGAGGGCAGGGGATGTTGTATTTTCTGCAGTTCATCCCCTGCAATGATGAATGTAATCTTCTGGAAACAGTATTAGAGGTGATGATAACAGTGTAACAGTATTGCTGGTCAGTATCTGTATCTTCACAGCAGAGAATATAGGTGTATAGGTGTGGTTAGACAGCTGGAGGCACACACGGAGAGACTGGAAAGCTAAATACAGCCAGGCCTCCAATGGTTTGGACACTTTAATGATCAGCTATGGTGGAAAGAGGAAAGCCCATAAGTTGTTGTTACGGGGCCCAAAATTCCTATTGGCGGCCCTGGAGTAGATAGTAGATATTGATTACTTACACAGACTGGTAGGATTTGCAGCTAATGCTCTCTGGTATCAGATGAACCTGGCTCTCGGTTAGGCTTGGAATAAACAAGTTAAATTTCAACACGAAATCTGTCCACTGGTTCAATGTAAAAGATGGAAATTTGTTTGCGGCTTTATCATAAATGACAGCACTTAGTGCAGTTCGGATGTTATCATTCGGCAAGGACGCCATGTTCATCTGGAGGGAAAAGCCATGGACATCAGGGAAGACTATATATACGCAGATCACAGAACACTTATAACACTGTAGCACTGGCCAGGTATTACTGTACCTCTTGTGCTGTGGTTTGGAAGCTTCCCAGGTAATCATTTAATTGCTCATAATCCATTTGCGACAGACGATTTGTGAGCGTTGAGATCCCAGCTTCATTACTGAGGACGTCACCGCTGAAGGTATAACTTGCCAGTTGTTCAGGACTCAGGATGTCAGCTACAGAGGACTGCAAATAGAGTTATAAGTCACAGCATTAGCAGATAAAGGGTTATGTTCTACAGATAGATAAATGGATAGATAAATGGATAGATCTGCATACAGAAATATTAAACAGAGGCGGAGAGATAAAACTGCTTCAGCAGGAAAAGGGTTAATTGACAACTCTGTATTTAGACATTTATACATAAAGGAGAACTTACCCCATCGAAATCCGGTATGATGTCATGGAGATTTAAGTATCTCATAAGAAATGAGAATCCTCCCAGAAGCCTCTGCATTGCTGTCTTGCTGTCTTCTCCACTGACAGGACAAGCACCTGTTTATATAGTATGAGATATAGAGATAACGTAATATACTGTCCTACTGTCCTGGATAGTATAAATGCAGAATACTTACAAGCTTGTGCATTCACAAACACACGCACACACATATATATATACACACAATAGCTTGTGACGAGGAGTCACTGACCAGACTTGAAAAATACATTGAAGTAAAGGAATATTTATTCCAGCACATGCATAAACATCACCAACGTTTTCATCCCACACGGGGATTTTAATCAGGGTGCACAACATAGAAAGCCATCAGCATATGTGNGGAGAGCTTATCCGCAGTAGACACAGGGCTACTTACACTGTGGTGTAGCCTTCGCAGCTGGCAGATTCCAGGATGTTGGATAAGTCTTCCTGGTTCATGCTGTAAAGCAAGGGCTGACAGCGAGACATGAAAGCGTCCCAGTCACTGGGAGAGTAGTCGGGCAGGTCACTCTTGAGCTTGGAGATNGAGGCAGATAAGAGCTTGTTTCCGATTTCGACNTTTNTNAGTTGTGGTTTCTAAAAAGAAACAGAAATTCCTTTTACGTTTCAGCAATATAACTCACAAAGAATCCTATTCTGTTGGAAAAGAAACTTCTTACAACCTGTCATTATATGTAGTATCTAAGGGCTGCCGTACCGTTGCCATTAAGCCACTAAAAGTATCCAGGAACACGTTCACATCCGGGTTGGTCAGGTCCTCAATCCTNCCGGCAATCAGACATACTAGTTCTTCATTGTCTATCTCCTCTATGATGACCTCTGCCATTTGGGAAGGACTTAGATCGCCAATGGCATCCGACTAAGAAGAGAGGGATACGTTATTCTACACGTCTATTGCTGAGGAGCATCACCTGTACAGGGATGGGTGATTGTACTCACAGAGTTGAAGAATGAATTCCACGACAAAAAGTCCATATAATTGGAATATTTTGAAAATCTGGCAAAGTTCATGTCCATCCATTCTCTTGTGGNGTCTGTTATGTATCCGCAGCGGATGCCTGGAACACAGGTTAGTTTGTGTTTTTATGTCAACCTAATTTGTTATTAGCCATGACATCAAAAGGAGGTCTACCGGAAAGTGTTTTCTATCTATCAGAGGTGAGGGTGATATATACCCTCCAACATAACGGTACACTAGAGATCGTATCCATATAATAACAGGGCTTGCCATTCCGAATACAGTCTATGCAGCCTTTTCTAGCTGGTACAGACCATTAAAAACCGTGTAAATGGGTACAGTTGGCGGGAACGTTCAAATAGTCCACTGGGGAATGGCGGCGTCACTGGCAGGGGCAATCTGATCATTAGTAATGAAGAGATGGTCAGTCCGTATATCAAAATGAGTTGGAGACAAGCCCCGAATTTAAATGATCATTTAGTGCATAGCTATTTAACTCCTTTAAAAACTATAAATAAAAAGTATCCAGGGCTGCTATAAATGTGGACACTGTAGCACCTGTAAATACATTGAACCTAAGATAAGTTTTACAGACAAGTTCCATCAGGAAAGGAAAATACAAAACTTTATCAATTGTCAATCCTGGGGCTTTATATATGGTATTGAATGCCCATGTAACCGTATTTACATAGGTAAAACAAAAAGGAAGCTACGAATAAGGATCATGGAACACGTGAGATGTATAAAAAATGCAGCCCGAGATAAAGCTAGTTTCAAAACCGTGACACCTATTGCCAAACATTCTTTACTTACCCATAATTCTGATCATAGCGGATTGAAAGCTTTTGGCCTAGCTCAAGTTAAAAAAAAAAACCTATGTGGTGGAAATTGGGATAACCAATTACTACGAATGGAGTCTAAAATTATTTTTCTTATGGATAGCTTGACCCCAAGAGGGCTAAATGAGCAAAATCATTTTTCGGTGTTTTTGTCATTTGAACCTACAACTCTTATAATTTGAGTAACTGTGAAAGTAAATATACACTAAGGGCCAGATTCAGCTTTTCACTCTCATGACTATTACACTCTCATGGGCAAAACCATGTTGAATTGCAGGGGAGGTAAATTTAATTAGTTGCAATCAGCATAACAAGTGACAGCTGATGTTTCCTAGTCCTAGTCTAAAACAGTGTAACAGTAACGCTGGTCAGTATCTGTGTGCAACATGCAACTTTATCTCCTTGTATGGAGTATTTTTGTAAGTAGGGATATAGGTTATAGCACTGAGCACCTTATCCCATGACTCTACCCCTTATATATATGTGCAATATATGATATTTCCCAGCCACGTTGGCAATTGAAGTTAGGAGCTGAATATGACAAGTGGATTTTAATTATTATTTTAACCATATTATTAAATGTTAAGTTTTAGTTTTCATTTTCACTGTGAATTGTGTATTAACAAGACTTGTAGTTATTAGATGTTCGGACTTATCACAGCATTTCAATCAAAAGCCCCTGTGAATAATTAGGCGTGTGCACCCTAAAGGTTCTGGGCAATGCATTTCTTTAGTGCTTTGCCAAAAAATGTGGTATAATGTTTACTAACCTGGGTAGCACGGCTATATAATTACCTGTGCAATTCTGACTTCTTGCCCTTTTGACATATAATCTGCCCATGTTTTGCACTTTTAACTACATCAACTACATCTAATATGATAGAAAATATATATTATTACATTCACATAACATACCTGTCTGACTTTTTGTGTTGTCCATCTGACGTTTCATGCATTTTGAATAGACAGTTTGCTTTGTATTGTCTTTCATTAAATCATAGGCTTTATCAAAACCTTTTACACTGAAAAACAATAAACAGTGATGCACCATGATGATCTGAACACAAATATGACAAACGTGTTTAGTTGTTGTACCATTCAGGAAAGAGGCCCTCACAGCTCCAGTGATGGTCAATGGAGAGGAAGACATAGAAGGAAGGAGAGAGGATTGGAAAAGTGGGAAGAAGAGAAGAACAGAAATGGGGGAGAAGACAGGACTGAGCAGAGGGGGAGAAATAGTGGATGAGTGGACAGGATAGAAGAGAAGAAGACAAAGAAAAAAGGAGAGAGGCATGAAAAAAGTGGAAGAAGAGAAGACAGAGAACAGGATGGTAGAGAAGAGAAGGCAGAGTTAACATGACTGAGCAGAGGGGGAGGAAGCGTGTATGGGTGGACAGGATAGAAGAGAAGAAGACAGACCAGAGAAGATTAGTAAAGAGAGACAGAAACATTCATTTTAGAAGACTTTACGCAGCACATAATCAACTGCCCCATACAGATAGTAGGGGTTGGGGCATTTTTGGGGTTGAGGTGTATTTCCATATACTGTACATGACAGTAGCCATCGTGACAGTCCTACAGGCTGAAACGTAAATATACACAACGTAACTGCAGATGTATGAGACACTGACATTTCAATAGAGAAACATACTCACACTGCATGGTAAGAGTCACAGGACAGAGGTACAGGGATGTATTCCACCTCTGGTTCACTGACAGCATAAAGGATATATTGCATAACAACTTGTGTCCAGTTAGACCAGTCCTCTACTTGAAAATCCTTAAAATCAGCTTGGATTTTCTTAAAGCATTCAGATGTAATAGTTCCCACTATTGGACTGTTCTGCAGTTGCTCCTAAACATATATAAATAACACATTTAATTAAGAAACACTAATGGCAATAATGACACGAGATAACCTACACCAGGCTTGTCCAACCTGCGGCCCTCCAGGTGTTGCAAAACTACAAGTCCCANCATGCTTTGNCAGGAANANACTGTCTAAGCAGTTAAAGCATGATGGGANTTGTAGTTTTGCAACACCTGGAGGGCCGCAGGTTGGACAAGCCTGACCTAGACATTGTGGGCATAACAGAGTCGTGGTGCAATGGCAATAATGACTGGGACTTAGCCATACCAGGATATAAAATATTTAGGAAAGATANAACCCAAACCCCAACTCTAACCCTAACCTTCCTCTAATTCTTTCACTGACCCAGCCATCACTGTACCATGGCCCTACTCTAACCTTCCCTTTCTAGAAACCTAACGTTCCATCTCCCTTAACAAAAACCTAACTTTTCCTATNTAGTAGCCTAACCNTAACCCTCCATATCCTGAAGCNTAACTCTAAACNAGTCAGTGNTGGAAATGTCACCTATTTCCAATGGGAACATTCCTTATTCCGACCATTTTTGCGCCTACACAGTCTCGAGTACAGTGCTGATCATTATTTATGCAAATGGTTGATCTTTTATGATGCCAGTCACTTTAAACCACTGGAGAGCGACAGGTGGCTCTCAGGATGGCTGCAGCCTATTGGCCACTCTTCTGTGGCCCCTAACGTCTAACATAAAGGACAGCTTTACTGCGACTTCTTTAGACTTTATGGAAGCTGGAAGAGGACCTAATGACAGGAAACTCGCATTACCCCGCAGCCTCCNGAGGGCTGGAATAGCATTGTTTTATCCCATAAGAAGCCATATGAGTTGTTCAGGCTTTAGTTCTGTGCTGCATTAACATTGGTTTATGTGCATATATATCACTTTTTAAGAGATAAAGGGCTGTACATTCATCCCTAGAGTTCTGTCAGGTTGCCCATCACTGCTTTAAACCATAAGATTAACTTCCAGGCACTGACAAATGTTATTAAATAAGCAAAGACACATGAAGGATGGTCTCTTGTGCAGCTCTTGTTCTCTGCAATAAGAAAGTAAAACTGCTGTTTTGAGTCATTACAAAGAGAACTTTGTTCTGCAGTGCATGCAAATACAAGTCTAGGTATGAATATAGTTATCATTGTGGATTAACCTAATTGATTTGAGCAATCTGCATTTTGTGTAACTTGGGGGGGGGGGCATTGGTCGAGGCAGTGACGGGCATTTGGGTCCGGGCATGCCTTTAGGAACGGAGAGACAATTTCCGTTTGCATCATATATTCATTACCTTTCAGAATTCAGTCAGGATCAGGACCTCTTGGGACAGACCCAGACCTGTGTGTGGACGCCATCTGCAATGTTGACATTTATTTCAAATTATAATTGTCAAAAGCAACAGAACAAATAATAATATTGATACTGTTCAGATTCTGATGTCTTATGGTAATGTAGAGTATCGAAAGTTGTTTNGAGGGGTGTGGATAATGGAATGACCACCTACTCGTTATATCATTTCTAAAATACCTCAATGGGGCTGCATTTATTCTGAAAGCATGCTAATATGCTATGCTGTTAGTAACTCTGGAAAGTTTCAGTTTCAACAGTAACAGGTAGGAGGCGTATCAATGCAGAAGATAACCATTGTCAATGGCAGGACAACCTGTGTGCTGTTATGGATTAGTGCAGCCTTTTCACACGTCTCACGAAATCTACATGTGGCCAAACCAGCCATACATACCGTGATATGGGGGTATATTAGAAACGTTATAAAGTGTCTCTCCAAGATCGAAGCTCTCGTGTAGACATGGAAGCAGTCCCTAGTCCTAGTCCCTAGTCCTTATATGAGAGCATTCTCTTACTGACTGTTCCTCTAAGAACAATACTGTTTTAACATTTGATCCTCGAAATCACTGATAAGCAACAATTTTTCAAGCTGATATTAATAAAACTACAAACAAAAATTACAAATTTACTAACAAAAAACATATTTCCTCCGAAATGTTTCAGTTCTTTTTAATGCGGCAAGGCCAAGAGTTTACAACGTCTGAATGATTAGACAGGAGAAATATGAAGTATGGATAACAGCAATGTTNGAGACATAAGAACGAAGCAATGTGATCTGTTGATAGCAGCAGAGAGAACTACGCTGGGACTCAATGTTTGTTGAGGTTTCTGTAATGATTTTTGACAGCTCTGTGAGACAGAATAAAGGGAAATGAGCAATAAGCAACATATGTAGTTGTGATTATGGTTTTTCTGTAGAAGATATCTTACGCTGAATGTCAGCAGAATGAAATATACATTACATATGGGACTATGGGATCCAGCCAGAAGACCATTTTTGTTT
>JABWIB010000997.1:4302-25982 GCA_016617825.1 Platyplectrum ornatum
CTTAAGCACAGAACTGCATGTGTAGGACTTCTAAGGTTCTGAGGATGTGGAAAGCTGAACTTATGGATGCCATGTCTAATATAAAAATGGGAGCTGTCAAATTTTGCGGGATAATATTTAACGATAATAAGTTCTATATTAAGTCCTAATATTAAGTCCTAATAAGTGCTGTATATTTAATTGATGACAACTGCTGAAGATGTTTGTTCATACTGAGATGTGCACATAAGTANTATGTCTTTCTAGTTAAATAAATTGCATTGGTAAATTCACNTATTCTTGAACATTAAANACCAATATTATAGCCGTATTTTATNNATTTCCCTTGTGTATATACTTGTTTACTTCTGAAGTGTCCTAGAAATAAACCTGCTGTAATTTTGCGCATCTGTTTTATTATTGGTAATTCTGTAACAAAACGATCTCCAGTTTTCCTGTCTGTGACATTAAAAAACAAAGATGAGGCACATGATAAGCATTTTCANTGAAAGATTTCATTAAATATGCTCTGGTTCCACTCTAATAATCATTAATTTGATACCAAAAACCAACATTGAAGATAATGCTTGCAAAAATTATGTACTTGCTGTGTAATAAAACCAACTAATAGATTGCGAACGTATTAAAGAATGTTGAATAAAAAAACCCAGAAGATTCTACATAAATGTAATATTTATTTAATAGACCTCCCCCTCTATACTCCTTACATAGCTCGCAGTGTGTCACAGAAGTACTATTTAGCAATATTATATTCATATAAACACGAGTTCCAATTTACCTTCTTTATGTCTGTTGAAAAGGATGCTCTGCGTTTTGAGAATTAAAATGATGTTTTCTGGATCAGGACCATCCACAATCTTAGATGATTTTGTACACAAGAACTCATAGGCCTTGTTAACTTTCTCAAACATATCCTGGAAGACAGGGCAAGGGGACAGCAAGTTACATTTCATACCTNATATCGTAGTGGCACACTAAATAGTGAATAGGATGTAATGCGGCACTTGCCAGCGCATGGCTTTACCTTTAGCTGTGATTACAGATAATGTAACATTTTAACACATCTAGACTACCGTGTTTCCCCGATAATAAGACCTACTCTGAAAATAAGCCCTACCCCAATTTTTGTAAAACCATCCAAAATAAGCCCTACCTCGAAAATAAGCCCCAGTGAATTCCCCAGGACTGGGGGGCATGATGGGGATAAAAGCAGGATTGTTTATATAAATCCCTGCCAATGTTAATTAAAATAAGACCTACCCCGAAAATAAGCCCTATGGTGTTTTTTTGGACCAAAAAAATAATAAGACAGTGTCTTATTATCGGGAAAACACGGTATGTGAAATTGTGTATGATGTTCATCTCAAATTATAGAATTCAGATCTGAATCAAATTATTATCGGCCCTAACACTATTATGTACAATTTACATATAACGCTAAACATGAATCAACATCATATATAAAATCCTATTTAAGGTTATTATAAACTTTATGTACACAGGTGGNAATATATGCAATAAATACAAACCCTTCCTTCTGGATTCTTGTCTGGATGATATTTCTGAGCAAGTCTAAAATATGCCTTTCTTATCTTACTCTCTTCTTGCCTTAAAGTAAAGTAAAAAGAAAAAGATTAATTCTTGACAGATCGAAATCCCACTCTGGGTATTTAGTCCTTTCTGCTGTATTCATCATAGTACAAAAGGAATGTTATAATGCAGCTTATCAATTTCAAAGATATATTCCACAGACNTTTTGATATGCAAACTGGCACTGCTTTACTTAATGTGTTTAAAATCTAAATCCACTTGCACCAATCTCAATTTCTTCTTCAAAAGAAATATAACTAAGCTTATGTTTCAAATACATAAACAGGAATAAATCCAGTGATATAAGTACAGCATATTAATAAGANTATACCACATGCCCTTCAATAAAAAATAAGTTACATAGCAAATGAAATGAATCTCAATAGTATTAACACTAATAGNTGAATATATTCAGAAAAAAAGAAAACACTATATATTAGATAACTATTAAACAGAGTAATATAGCCACATATATTATATTACATGTCTTTTGTTATTCACATTTATTCATATACTAGTTATTGTTCTCATTTTAGCTAAAAATGCATGCAAGCTATCATTAAATACGTATTTAATAAAAGAGACTCAGATATATTAACTTTTCTGTACTCAACATATAAAAAGGACATACTTATAAAGAACATGTGTATTAGAAATACAACACAACCTGCAGATGTATGTTGTGTTTTGGTAAAATCAACCTTAAACCTTTAAGTTCTTCCTGTGACGTTGGCTTGGACTATATAAACACAGATTTAACTTACTGGCCTTGTCCCTTTGGAAGCCCAAGAACTTCATAAGCATCATCTATGGACATGGTTGGAGGTTTTTTCTCTACTTCCTTTTTCCATGCATCCAAAGTGTCCTTCAAAAGTTTAACCTGCCAAAGGATAGATAAATTAAAGTGTACAGTACATAGAGGGAAAAAAGGGAAGCATCAAAAAATCCTCTGTAACAAAACATAACTTACAGGGTCTTTTATAGGCCAATCAGGAAACCTGTGTGTGTCACAGAAATGTTTCAGGTAGTAGATGTTGCAGAACAGCTCATTCTCCAGTTGGGGATAATTGATCACTGGAATTGGGCAGTACTGATAAAGTGCTCTAGTGTTACTTTGGAGGCGAGGGCTAAAGTCAGCCAAGTGGGCAGCTATCTTCTCAATCATAAGACGCCTGTCAACAAGAAAAGATATCTATTTGCATCTCTCTCTCAAACTGATTATAACATTGACAATCATAGCAAGCTCCCAGGTTAAGGTTAAAACAAAAGTTAATATGGTTTTATTAGATGTAAAACCGAAGAACAAATTATGTAATNAAACAAAGTGTAAATATCCACCTAGGCCTTGGTTACTGCAATATGTTATGATTTTGTGGTTTACTGATTTGCTATACTTCAGTATTTGTAAATGATGTAATGATACATACCTCATCTCACTGCTCCATATGGCTTCTGGAGTATCAAACTCTCCAAGAAAGATTTCAGAAAACTTTTCAGGTTCGTAGTTTTCTAGATAGCATACCATAGCTTCAGGAAGAATGTGGCCAAGTATACTCCTTTGATAAATGTCTGGTCCTTTGCTCTGCGTAAACATAATAATGTCCACTATATAAATATAGTATAACATATAGATCTTACCTTAATGATCAGTTTGTGCAAATATGGNTTAAAATATAAAGAAAAAAATTCTCACCTCCTCAGACCTAAAAGCTTGTTTAGTGTGAGTGTATTTCAAAAACCTAAGAAATAACAGAATGATTATTATTATTACAATTAGCATTATTNACATTTCTTAAAATCAACATCACAAGGCAGATATTTAATAAGCACAAGGAAATCAATGTAAAACAGTGATTTGATACATTTGTGTTTTTTATTTGTTTTGTAATTTGGAACATTTTATTAAGCAGGGTATAAACATTTACTTCACAGCATTCATTCTTTATACACACAATANCAGCAGCTGTGAAGAATATTCCCCATATGTTTTGCCAACAAAGTGTGATGACTAAAACTGGAAAATCAATGGATTTGCACATTTGTGATTTTACCATTGTCAACAATATGGTCGATAACCATATTATAAAGAAATGTGTGTAAAGCGTGTATACACAGCCCGATAACCAGGCTGAGCTGTTCCTAATGAGACAGTTGCACTGTCCTATTAGGAACAGATTGTTTAGACATCAGTAACCTAATTATTGCCCGTTCCGGACCTTTTTGTCAACATACGCAACCATTCTGTCCACAATACACACTGCTCAATTAGCAACAAAACATATCATTAAATAAAACAATAGAGTATACTTTAGCATGCTCTGAGCTGCTGNGGATCCTGGTCATTGGTCCCTTACCTGGCAATAGGAAGCACATTGGATCCAGTGTACATCATTATAAAGAAGAACACACCAGTGAGATAGAAACGAGGCAGCTGTGGGTTGTCTTGCATGATGTGATAGAGCAATATGGAAACCTTCTCTACCAGGATGGGGTCAAACGTCAACAAAAGCTGAGGAATGAAATGGAAAACATAACTGCTTTCAGCCAAAGCAAAGAAATTACAGCAATGGTTTGAGTGGAAACTTCAAATGGATGGTGGAAAAACATGTTTAAAGAAGAATAACTTTCTGTAAACATTTTTTCCCCTCCTTTTGGCATGTGTGAAATAAGAAATTAACACTAAGATGGAAACTAAAGACCAAAAGAAAAATCGAGAATTAGAGAGTTTGAATAAAATAATAGTTTATCTTACCTCTGTGATATGGGGCAGGCAAGTATTATCAGTCAGCAATCTTTTTACTTTAGGCAATGGTCTGATAATAGCATTATCCTGATCACTGAAACAGACATTATATTACCTATTACTAAAGTACATACATTTTTATATGCATTAGGATTAAGAAATTTACACAAAGAATAGAACAGAAAATAACTGGAAAGCAAAATAATTTATAGCCTTGTTAAAATAACACTTTAGGTAATAGCTATTTTACTAAACATAACTCATGCTGTAATATAAAAATATACTTATTCTAAGAAAACTCTGTTAGTGACATTTATGTGCAAGTCAATGTATTGGTTAGATCGATCTGATGTACAAGTTCCATTGATGTATGTATGTATGTATGTATGTATGTATGTATGTAGGAATCACGGGGAAATCACTTACCGGCTGGGAAAGTATCCACACATGGTGATCAGCATATTTAAAATCAATGTGGCCAAATCAGTTTCATTCAAGACAGACTGACCAGATGCCAGTAAACACCACTTCAGTTGCGGTATAAATTGTAATGCTCGCCAACCATCCATACCCTGAGCCCAGCAGCGAGTTTTTGGACTTAATACTCCATTTTCCCAGAATTCTTGCATCTGCCAAAATAAAGTGGTCTCAATTACCTGAAGATCAGGCATTATAAAGAAATAAGCAGAGGTCACAGTTCTCCAGTAACAAATACATTAGGCACAGGCAACATGTTGACTTTTAAGTGTTGTGAAAAGTGTAAATTTTTAAAGTGTAAATAGTTGTGACCCCCTGGCAACTAGAATTCAGAGTCTACCTCCACAAAGCTATAAGGTCCACGCCTTTCTTTATCAGCATTGCCAAAGTACCATTCCTTCTCACTCTCTCTCTTCATGTCAGGTGCCGCTTCAATGACATTGCTCTGTAAAAATCAATGACAATGCTCTGAATCACAGATAATGGGATGAACCTTATTCTGTATTTTACATAAGATGTACAACACATTTTAAGAATAAAAAGTGATTATAAAATATGAACTAGCAAGTTGTAGCACAATAAAAAAAACACAGAATTTTTTCATGAATCAGGGGTATTAGGAAGTTATAGACATACAATAAACAAAAACCAAACAAACGGGAAGTGGGAGAAGGGTTAGAGTGCACTGCTCACAATAAATACTTAAAGCACACCCTAAGTCATGTATGATTGTAAATTTTTTTCATCGGACGAGTTTTTAGTGGCATTGTTTTAATGGGTAAAACATTGAAATCAACATAAGCACAGTACGAAAGAAAAGGATCTGGAGTTCATCTACAATGCTGGTTCTAATAACTGCTATAATGAGGTCTATGGCCAACTACTAACATTACTGGACAACTGGGGACTTTCATTATTTATGTAGGTAAGCAACAATCTTGCCACAAGCATCTATAATCTGAGGCTGGTCTTTTGGTAACCAGGGTAGGTAGTTCGCATTTGCTAAATTAAGAATATTCTAAAAATGTTTTTATTGTTGCATTTTGCATATGATTAGTATCTAATAATTATTACGTGCTTTTACAGAATCCCACCCAGACAAGATATAATTTACAAAACCAGTTGAAGCTATGCGATTTACCTGTAATGGAACTGTGGCTCTGCTGGTGTGAAGATGAGCCAATGTCAGGAGATCAACCAGGATCCTAACTCCATTGGAGTCCATGATTTCTTTCACATTTTTCTATCGGACAAAACACAGACATCGTAGTCCATAGATTAATTACAGATGAACTAAATTATTATACTAAATGCATTATACAACAGCTTAATTAAGCAAATAAACATAGATCCAACATAACTTACTTTATTAAGTATCAGTTTGTTTAAAAATAAGATGAGTCTGTCTCGTTCCAGTCTGTCAGTGCACTGGAAATAGAAAAAGGGACATTTTAGACACATTTCCTGCATAGATCATGATTCCAGTGATGACAATGCCTACCCTTTCAAGCATTCCAACAATGTACTTGGTATCTGCAAATGGTCCGATTTCTTCATGACACCTTCCATACACAATCGCCAGGGCTTGTAAACATAGACACTTCATGTTCACTTTGGGAGTTAGGAGGAAACGGTGGTAAAGTTCATTGAAAAATTCATGCCTAGAGCAAAACACAGGGAAACACTAGACATGCATTTTCCACCGTAAAAACAGAGTGTCTTATGATAAATGGTTCCTTACGATTGCTTTATAACACTGGTCTCTTCATTCTCATCCTCTTCCAGAAGCAACCGAAGGTAGTAGTCTCCTATTCTTATTTCATCAGCCAGGCACTCATACTTCACCTTGAGAAAATACAAAACGAGAAGACAATATATAATACTACACTAAAAACAACATGTCATGTCTTGGGACTTGAANTGAGGCAGCGATTTTATATAACTCACGGCCTAAGCCAGAGGCGGAACAGTGATGGGCGGAACTTAATGATGTTGTGATTTATGTAAATAATGTAAGACATTTGTCCAACCTCAATAATGCTGGCCTTTGGCTTCTCCTAGCTTTGAAAAGCTACCATATATCACTTAATCATTCACACATATTATCGCTATTGGTAAAGATTATTATTTTCCATATTTTCTTTTTAAAAGTTGTTAATATTAGCAACTTCAACACGAACCATATCATCTGCAACAAACTAGTTTCAAGAGATGGATGGCTAAAGTAAAATACTCCACCTTCTACCTCTCCCACATAAGCAATTCACAATCTTGGCATAAAAAAAAAACATATTAAGCTAAAAATTGAAATCGGATTTAAGATAACCAACATTCTTAGACTAATTTGTGTCTAATTTGTAAGACCTACATTGCATCATATTACTTGTATTTAATACTAACCCCCACTTTCATATATTGCTGTTACATAGTTATAACAACATTTTCTTTTTACCCTAATCAATATTAGTTGCTAGATTTTATTATATACATAAAATCACAAATGTTCCATAAAGATTAAAAAGAAGACAACAAATCTGTTTTGGGGCCTCAGTGAATTTTCCAATACCTCGAACTCATGATGGTTCCATGATATCACAGTTGAGCTTCCAAGTTCCCGATCAACATTAAATGCTCTCATTTCAGCTTCAAGGGTGTCTCTCAGCTCTTCCCTGGTTTTAAAATTCCAGATCAAGTTTGATCTAGCATGGTCCTGATGAAATCTATATAAAAAAATGATATATATAGAAGTTGCATGTCTGTCCTTTTTGTGGTATTCACTTTGTTTCAAATAATTTATGAAGTTTTGTTTCATTTCTAGGCACATAAAGTTCAAGGTTGGGACAATAATGTTACAATGTTTATAACATGTGTGGGCATGTTACCAAGTAGGATTTCCAATGATCAAGGGCATCAGGAGGAGTGATGTGGGAGGGAAACTTAAAAGAAATGTCCAAGGTACTAGTCTGTACAATTGGGAGTCTCAATACAGGTTTAGATGGAAATTTACTAGTGATGTAATTCCTTCTATATAACTGCCATCGTAATAGTAATAAAGGGGAATAGACTGAAGGTCTGTTGCATACTCTGTGCAACTGCTGGTTTTGGGTTCATCATATCTATATCTAGATATAGCGCACTTTCAAACGCATTTTTTTCTATTTCCCAGCTACAGCAATTGCCAGCCAATAATGTGTAATAGGAATATTTAAATAGCATTTTCTTTACTTTCTTGTACATATTCATAATACATTTAACAAAGATGTATTGTATATACAATGAAAATATACAAAATCCAAATAACTACCAGTACAATTTAGCATCATTTACCTGTAGTAGAAAAGTTCCCAGTTGGATTCAATTTTTATCCGTTGCCGCCTTTTCCGAAGTATGACCGGCTTCTGGTTCATATTCTACAAATAAATTCATTTCTTTTAGACTACTATTCAGTCCAGCTCACAGACTCGCATAGATTACTGGGTACCAAAATATTTCTATCATAAAACATTTCTGCACCCAGCATTCTGCACCTTTTGCATTCACAAGGAGAGCACTGCATTTCTAGTCAATAGCATATTCCTTACTATCAGTCCATCTGTGTGCACATATAGGATATCTAGCTAGGTTTAGGATATAAGATCAGCCTGTGAATGTTGCCACTATATACTGTTGAATGTGAGTCACTAAGAACCAGATCTAAACCTTCTAAAGCGCATCATTTTCTTTGACCTCAGCTTTTAGTTCGCATGCCCCTATTAGATTTGATTAGCTATGAATCTATCAAGAGACCATGGCCTAAATGTACTAAGGAGAGTGAAGAGTGGGGATGTTGCCCATAGCAACCAATCAGATTGGAGCTCACATTCTCCTGTATATAAAATGAATAATTTCATTAGGATGGATTTCAACCCAATCAACAGTTAACAGTAACATGTATGCACTCCACAAGAGGTGTCCTGTGGTATCTGACACTAAGANATCAGCAGCAATATTTAAGTAGATGCTATGTATAAAGTACCATGCCAGAATTCAAGGTTTTCCGGCAGAACACTGTCCAGTGTACCACACTGCCTCCTGCTTGGCTTCATCCTGGTGTCATCCTATGTAAGTGCCACATACCCCTGTCCACATGGCGTTAGAAGATCAGACCAGGCCACCTACTTCCATTGCTCTATGGTACAATTCTGACACTCATATACAAATTGTATATTCTGACACATTTCTATCATAATCAGAATTCATTTTTTTACAAGCTATGACTTCACATGCGCCAATGGCATTGAGCACCCAACAAGCTTGTCACCAGTTGTCCTTCCAAGAAACACTTTTAAAAGGTACCAACCACTGCATACTAGGAATCTTATAACCGGCATAATTTGGTGATTGGAAAAGTGACTAAGATCCTCGAGCTTGTCCATTAGACTTGCTTCCAATTTATAATATAACTTAATAAATACAATGATTATAACTTAGATGCTGCTGCCACAAGGGGGCAGAAATGCTAAAATATAACGTGCAAAAGGTGCTGTAGAGACCCAACTGATGCATTAATATAAGACCAGAGGAAGATATAAGTCACTGTTGCTGGGGTTACGACTGCAGCCCTTATTGTATGATGCACAACCCCTTCATCACGTGTACACACTATACCCTAGTTGCCCTGTACAAATGTCTTGAGGATAATTGCTATAAGGATGTGAGCATGTGAGAATATGCCCACATTTCCTAAATCATACACACACATACATGGTGAGCCAATACCGGAAGCATGATGAATCCTCAGTTAAGGGCAAGTTGTTTATGTGTTTATGTGTTGAGAGGAGCAGTTCACAAATAAACTCATTTCTTGTAATACCAATAGCACTGAGCATGAAATAATATGAGAAGATGTAATTCATGCTGTGGCTACACTGCAGGAAGTAAAGTGGATTCACAGACTAAAGTGAGACCGTTAAGTTAGAAAAAAGAAAAGAGCAGTAAATCCACCATCAGCGTTATGAAGCTGTCTCTGCAATATTGTCACTGGAACTCGTCAGCCCATCGATCCAGGTGGCAGCTGGTTACTATTGTGCGACCACTGAGCAGTGTGGAGATAAATTTAATTCTTAGCTGTCAAATAGGCCCTGATGTCCATGAACCACTGACAAGTAACAAATATTACTACTGAACACTGCTATTGTTAGCACGAGTGGCATGGCGGCAATAATTTCCTTACTGCCCTTAAAGTCAGTATCATGTGATTATAGATTTAACACATTTTCAGTAATGTTTCACAATGTATTGGTTAGTTGATATCAGTAAAAACAATACACTCTTAATTTAAAAGAGGGTAACATAAGGAGCTTAGCAGTGCAGATTATATTTAATACACATTTGTACTGTAGCATATTTCTCCTTTCTATATAGCTTGCCCGGTATGAATGTCTTGAGTTACATATAAATGAAGTTTAAGAGTTTATTACTCTGAAAAGTATTCAGTGTGAGACATGATAAAGAAGAACTCAGTGCTCCGCTTTATGTAATATCCCACCCCTTACATGTGCCATCAGGATAAGTCAGTTATACACAAATCAACAAACCCACTGAAGTGAATAATTTATATATTTTAGACTGAAAATAGTAAAAGTCATACATTCATATAACGCACCAACATGTAATTCATATAACGCCCCATCACCACATGCAACACAAAATATAGGAATGCAACACCCAAGACCATGCAAACTTACAATGTAAACAGTGTTCATCCCATGAGTTTTTTTTCCAGGTGTGTGGCATGAAAAAGTAACTGGGTTAGGGGCGACATGTAATATATAATAAGAACGATGGAAAATGTTGTGATATATATGTCCTTCTTTGTGAACCTATGTACCCCTACTTTCCTCCTTTAGGAACCTTCAGTTACCCCATGTGCCCCTGTATGCCCCTACAGTTCTTTTGTCCCTGTATGACCTGTATCTGCTACTCCTTCGTGTCCCAGTAGGCCCTCCAGGCTTTCCTTTGTGTCCCAATTTGCTTCCATTCCTCCTCTGGGGAATGCTTCCTTATCCTCCTTTGGGCCACTTTATGCCCCTATATGTGCATTCAGCCTCCCCCTTTTTATTTGCCTATGTATACCCCATTATTCCTCGTTTGTGACCCATGTATGCTCTTTCAGTCCTCCCTTAGTTCCTCGGTATGTCTCCAAACATCCCTTTGTACCCCAGTATGCCTTCAGTGCTCCCTTTTTCACCTGTATGCCCCCAGTACACTTTTCTCTCCTTGTATCTATACCAATCAATCCTTCCCACTCCTATAATTTCCCAACAATCAACAAACAATTTAAACTTTTAATCTTCAGTTACCTTTGCTGTATTTTAACGTCTCATCTCCCGATTTTGTTTCTACAAGCTACCGGTATGTGGTTGCTGGTTGCACTGACATGACCTTATGTCACACCAGTGTTACATGATCTGGGAGCTACAGCTGCAATATCAACACGTGCACTGCTGCTGTTCATTCAAGCACTGTGTAGATTTTGCAGCTATGCAAATACAATAAAAAACTAGAACGTGTATGTCCACAATTACAGCTTTATTGGACCAGGTGGTCACTAAAACACCCGGCTAAAACACACTGGGGAGAACACTGCAGAAAGTCGTCATGCACATAAAATAGTTTCCAAGTGCCCATATTTTCTACAAGCGGTTATTGACAAAGCAACGCAAACACTAGTAACAAAGAGAAACTCAGACTCACCATATTATTCCTGTCCTGATTGAAGGAAGAGAAAATAAAACAAGGGAAATACATTTAAAAAGGAAAGCAAGTAGTGACAGACCCCACACTCCCTTCCACACAAAAAGATGAAAAAACAACATTATCCTACTTCTAAATTCACATTGCATACACATTTATGCATAATCTATCAAACAATCAAAAATATCTGCAAAATGGCCAGAAGACATAAGGAGAATGGTAATAATAAATATGGTAATGAGAATGGTCATAATAATACATGATAAAGAGAATGATGATAATAATACATGATAAAGAGAATGAGAATAATAAATATGGTAAAGAGAATGAGAATAATAAATATGTTAAAGAGAATAATAATAAATATGGTAAAGAGAATGAGAATAATAAATATGGTAAAGAGAATAATAATAAATATGGTAAAGAGAATGATAATAATAAATATGGTAACGAGAATTGTAATAATAAATATGGTAACGAAAATGGTGATAATAATACATGATAAAGAGAATGATGATAATAATACATGATAAAGAGAATGATAATAAATACGGTAAAGAGAATGGCAATAGTAAATATGGTAAGAAGAATGGTGGTAATAATACATGGTAAAGTAATTATGAAATAGGAAACTATTGAGCACAGAAATCAAGTAGAGAAAAAAAAAAAAAAAAAAAAAAAAAAAAAAAGAGGTAAACCAGGAGTCTTGGGGGTATATTTACTAAGCAGGGAATTTGATGGGGAATTGAAAAGCGGGGAAGCTGCCCATAGCAACCAATCAGATTCGAGCTTACATTCTACAGTATATAAAATGAAACAGAGCTAGAATCTGATTGGTTGCTGTGGGCAACATCACCACTTTTCAATTCCCCAGCAAATTCCCTGCTTTGTAAATATACTTGGACGTCATAAAAGTGATTGTCAGTGTATGCAGNTTCTTTTGTTAAAGCACCTTATTTATAAATAATCAATGGAAATCCCATTTTGTGCCTGAAAGGAACAGTTATAGAAACGTATGTGCAAATTAAGAAACTATCTTGTAGCACAAGCAATTGCGAGACCTAACATTATACTGTGTTACAAATTACAACACATATTCCCTCTACTACACATTGTGATGAAACGTGTTGTGGCAGTGTTTTCACAGGTGCCATTGTTTCTGCCAGTAGCANCCTTCTGAAAACGGGGCATTTTTCCCATGTGCCTCGAAAAAATTCAGGTTCAGATTTAATGCTGCATGGGGCATTTGTCTATTACTACCCTGGAATATATATATATATATTTATCCCTTTTGTTGTTTCACATGAAGTGTAAATGCATTGTATTCTACCATAAGGCATATCGGCAAGAATAAGTTTCCAAGTGTGAAAATGTCAACAGAATGAATACCATGAAGTGGAGAACAAATAGCAAATGTGAGAAAAAGAAAATGTACATAGACCTAGTANATAGACATAATAATTAGAGGAATAAAACACATATCAAAAAAATGCAACATAATAATAATTGTCAAGCAAATGATTTTCTATCTTCTATAACATCTGCAATTAAACCTCAAAACAAATACTCTAGGGGTTGAATACTTCATGAATGGCCCAACCTTACCTCTTTCTGTGCAATTCCCATCCGATCCCTCCAGTGCAATAAAACAAGGTCAACCTTTTCCTTGGCAAATTTCTCTACCTCCTTAGCAGCTTTCCCAGCAATCCTCTGCCATTCTGGAACTTTGCTAAATTTGCCGTATTGGTCCTATCAAAAGAGAAACATCAGTACATTTCCCAAGAAATATGATTAGGTCACACAGTCCTGTCCTCAGATTAGATAAATGAACAAATTGATATAATGTCACATATCGCCCCCCCTCATGCATTCACATCCCAGATTGTCATACAGTCAAATTGCTTATTAACATGAGTAGAGCTTAGAGACTTAAACTATGCAAATGGGTCTGGGAGGCAGAAATCAAAATAGTCAGCAGGGGACGTTTACTAGCGTGTAGGTTACTGTTCCAGTGTACTTAGGTCCCCATTATAAGAACTACTAATGCTCCAGAATTTATTGATTGTAAAATAATACAATAAGGTAAAACACTTACAGAAGCGATTTTCAAATTATCCCTAATGTGCATTCGGTCAATATCCTTTTCAGGAACCGGTTCTGTACTGTCCAGGTATGCCAGCAAACCTGAGGGCTAAGAAAACACTTCAAATCATAAAGCAGTGAATTTTACTACTGCTCTTTATTAAGTTATGTATATGGTTATTGATACTAACTCCTGCATTAATTACTTTGATTATACACAATGAAAATGAGAAACATCCTAGAGTCTTTTTTTTCGTTCTTGTATTTAAAATTTTATTTAACGTAAATAAAACTTTNTTATCCACAATGTTTTTTCCTTACCAAGATGCGTTTCAGCAAATTTAATGATGTTGTATTATCGGCTGTCCAGAGTCCCACTAAGTGTCTGCTCAGNTGTCTGGAAAACAACCATCATTTGCACGTATTAATATTTTACTTACACAACTTCCTGAAACAAGAGNCCACGTGATTTGCTATAGTACACACTTATGAGTTCCAAATAATGCCATTTAAACAAATGTAAACAAATTTGCGTATGTTATGAATCTAAGCAAATGAGAAAAGTGACTATTAAGCATTTTCAGAAGTATTCAGAGCCTTATAACATGTGTCTGCCAAGTCATTTGAGGACATATTGAATCTAACTGAAAATAAACAAAGCATGGTCACATGGATTCAGCTTTTCACTCTCATGACTAAAGCTGGCCATACACCAGAAAGATAATCTTTCCAATCAACAGATAAATGACCCTCACAGCAGAAATCTGTTACATGTGTACTCACAAAACATGCATTTAATGAGTGCACATCTAACAGATTTCTGCTGTGAGGGTCATTTATCTGTTGATTGGAAAGATTATCTTTCTGGTGTATGGCCAGCTTTACACTCTCATGTGTAAAACCATGTTGAATTGCAGGGGAGGTAAAATGAATGTCAGTGTTTGCATACAGGGAGAATGCTTTATTGTTGCATGTTGNACACAGATACTGACCAGCGTTTTACTTTTACACTGTTATTAGACTTGGACTGGAAACATCAGCTGTCACCTGTTATGCTGATTGCAACTAATTTACCTCCCCTGCAATTCAATATGGTTTTGCCCATGAGAGAAGTCATGAGAGTGAAAAGCTGAATCTGGCCCATAGATACTAAAGCCACAGCTTCTTTATACATAGTAAATGACCAGAATGAGATTCTGACAAAACAAGACAAGCTAAATGATTTACTCTCGATCTTAACTGCTGTCACATAAGAATAAAATATATGCACAATATACAAAGACTGAAAGGCCACGCACCTGTTTGTAAGCATTCTCTGGTCAACGCTTATTGTAAACATAGAGGTGTGCAAGTGTCGAGGTAAGGCACCTTCACTAAGAGCGAGTTCCTGCATTTTTGTTGCAATTTCTTTGTCTGCTTCCTTAGAAATAAAAAGGGCATTAACTTCTGCTAAGAAACAGAATTTGTATCAATAGCTGGTTACTAATACTGATAAACACTTACTTCTATGATAGCCTTCATTACTAAGCCAGCTCCTTTTACAATGGCCATGGAAGGGTGCTACAGGAGAGATGAACACATAGCGGAAAACCATTTAAAAGAATTAAGTGATAATGATGTCACATAAAATCCTGCTGATAACGTTCTCTCGTAGAAACTCCTTGCAACAGATTTTCTGTTTACATCTTGTTATTATGTTTATTACAAAGATAGCATTTNAAGGAAAGTGTAATTCCATTAGGCAACGTGTGGCTCGCCAGGTGCTGTCAAACTACATGTCGCAGCATGCTTGGTTGTCATAGTTGATACTGGACATGCCTTATGATGTGATATGTCCCAGTGGTGGCAAAATCAGGATGCAGTGTGACAAAACATCATTATCAAGAAGCCGACATTGCAACCTATAAGAATAATATGCCTTTCAACTTGTGTATTACAAGTGTGCTACATGTTATAAGGGTATTCAAGCGAGAGACCAAAAGTCATAACTTTTACAAATTAGCAAAGTATTATATTTTTAAATAAAACTATTTAATCTAACCAAACCTATTACTCACATTGAATTAGCCTTCCAGGATTGGGACCTCTATTATGGAAGGAGCATAAACACCATCAACTTAGGTTCCTGAAAGCCTGAGTGAACCTATTGATCTAGCATGTAATCTAGTATGTGAGCTCATCGGCGTGACTGTATTGCACACTCAGAAGTTTACAGGAACACAGCATCGGTTCAATAATTCTGTTCTGACATTACAGAGCATTACATACTTTCACGATGGGGAGACTCATTCATGAAGTACTGGATCGGTTGTCCGATATCAGATGGAGGAAAATTACACACTGAAAACAATGGACGTTTTAGGGCTCCTACTTTTCCTCAGAGCCAACTGCTTTACTTATTAGTGTATGCCCATTTAATACAGTACAATATATTTATTTCTGTTATTATTTTTGTATATTTACAAGGTCATGATTATGGTTTTGGCTGCTTTTCAAAACCATATCCTCTAATCTTGACTCTAACTAACATCCCCCTTAATAGTCTTATTTCATAAAAAAAAAAGTAAAAGAAAACATTTTTATACCTCAAATGAACTGGTTGGTGACCTTATTCCAAAAAGAGATTCCACACTGGGAGATCTCAACATTTTTTTTTCTTTTTTCTGTTTTTTTTTGTTTTTTGTAGTTTTTTCTTTTTGGTTTGGCATTTTTTTTAATTAATTTTATAAGCAGGGAGATTGCAGGAAAAGCAATAGAGCTCACATTCTCCAGTACCCGAAATGAAACAGAGCATGAATCTGATTGGTTGCTATGGGCAACATACCCACTTTTCTATCTCCCTGCTTAGTAAATTTAGGCCCAAGAGTTACCACACTTCATCTCATTATCTATCAACACAATCATAAAGTCAGATGTTACCTGAAAAAGTTTAAAGAGAGTTCTACCATTTGATGCCACCATTTCTAGCAGCATGTCAAACTGCTGCCCTTCAGTGGTCTCACTGTATGGAGCACAGAGTGCAAAGGTGAGAAAGTCCAGGAGAGAACTGATAACCAGAGCACCAGTCCCATAGTTCTAAAATAGAAACAAAGAACATATTGTAACACAAGTAGTAATGTTTACCATACAAAACATATGCTTACAGGGATACTCATAAGCTATTATGGGTAGCTATTATATCTTCTTACTGCACTCTCGTGCTACTTCATGTCCTATGTAGAAGACGGTCATACAGCAAAAATCCTTGCAGCAGGTTCTCAGCCCATAATGTACAATTTAAATGCCTATCCCTGTCCCACACCCACCCATCAGGCCCAAATATGTACATATGGAATGTTGTCACATCCCACGTAGGGAAAGCTGATGGTAAAGAATACCAGTGTTACAAGATCAGCGTTGCACTCGCAAGTCCAAGTTCTGAGCATGTGCAGTACGATTGAATAAAGGAATATTTCCTTCTATCAATGAAGCAGATGGGACATCTATAATACAGCCACAGTTGAACATATTACCATGTGAGCACAGATTGTGTATTGCTTACCACATGAGAGTTAAATTTTTCTAGCAAATTCTCCAGAAACTTTTTGGAAGAGAGAAGGGATGCTTTGTTCAGTTGCTCTTGCCTCAAGTCATAGTCATCATGCATAGGCTGCAGGATGAATTAATACAAACAGTATTAGAAATAACATACACAGAAGATTTATAATGATGAATCAAATCTATTCAGTTACTTTACTGTGATACACAACATGGAAGTAACTAAACTGGGAAAACAGCATCCCATGATATGTAAAGGACCATCATCTGTTACATTAATAATAGAAGTATTTACCATTTGCCAATCAGTAAGAAATATAAAGTCCAAAATTTGGAAGATTCCGAATGTGCACTTCAAATGAACAATTTAACAGCAATAAAGCAAGTGTGTGTGTGTATAATTTATGTTTCATGGATCCTAGCAAGCTGTCCAAGGAGGACAAAAGTATAGGCACTTAAGCTTTCATCAATAGNACTAATAGTCGCCTCTCACTTTGAGTTCTCTTTCCACTGAATATAAATACACAGTCTTACAAAGACAGACATAAAACATCAGCAACAGACAAGTAGAGAGACAATTAACACAATTAGTGATTACTCACTGGGGGAGAAACACACATAACACTTACACACATTAGCGCACATAGCATATCAATAGCAGCATGGGTGACTCCATCGTTATTCTTCTTTAAAGCCTTTACTACCTTTACTCCCAGACGTTCACGAAACCTTCAAAGCAGAAAGGTAAAAGAAAAAACAAAAAAACACATGAATGATAAAAAAAGTTGTATATTTAATATAGTATTATATTCACTGAAGGAAGGGCATCTGCACGCATAGTTGTGCTGATTGTTATACTACACATAAAACAAATATAATTACTTAACTAAGTTTTGGGGCTAGGTTTACTAAGCTGCTGGAATGGAACCAATCAAAGTCTATCTGACATTCTCTAGTATGGAACAGGAATCTGATTGGTTGCTATGGGGAAACAACTCGATTTTTCATTCCCGCAGTTTTGTATACTCATTCATATTTCAATTCACTAAGCAGTTTTACCAAAAACATGACCCAAAGTGAGCAGCAAATGATAATGCTGATATGTAAATGTAATGTAAATCTTTAAACTGCATGATAGACAGGTCGCATTATCTATATAAAACCATGCTCGAAGTGGGTTTTATAGCGGGTATACACCGGTATGATGTAGGTGTATACCCACTAAGCCCCGTCCCCTCTGGACTGAATTAGAACATTTACTTTTAAAATCACATGTCCTGGAGGGGGTGGGGCTTATACAAGGGGCAGAGATTAGCTCCATACCCCCACTTAAAAATACCCACTTCGAGCCCTGATAAAAAAGTGACATCAATTCACTTCATGCAACATGAACATGGTTAACAGGAGGTAGATTTGTTGCTGTGCTGAAGTGAACACAAATGAACACTTGGACAAATACAAGCAAGCGCTTCTGGTCAGCGGCCTTTCAATTACACTGTTCTTATGTTGCAGTAAGCTCCTTTAATGGATTGAATTTCCTTTTGAATCTCTGACCTCCATTTTCAAATCAATAAAAGCCAGGAAACACCCAACCATTATGTCATAATTGATGGAAGTCTTAACGAGTACAGTTTTGCTTTATTTAAATATAGAAAATCCTGCACTGCATGAAAAGTTAAAAGTAAATTCATTAAAAGTCACAGGAACGGATCCAGACTTGACGTACTCATGGGTGGGCAAAACCATGTTGAATTGCAGGGAAGTTAAATTTTATTAGTTGCAAACAGTGTTAAGACATAAGAGATGATGTTTCCTAGTCCTAGTCTAATAACAGTGTAACAGTAACGCTGGTCAGTATCTGTGTGCAACTTGCAAAAATAATGCATTCTCCCTGCATGCAAACATTCATTTTACCTTCCCTGTAACTCAACAAGGATTTACCCACCCATGAGTAAGTCAATATGACTTAAAGTCTGGATCTGGTCCAGAGTCACAACTCATTTTATGAGTTGTGTAAATCTTTGTCTAGTTACTTTGAACCAGTACAGCTATTTGAAATATTATTTAAAATTACATTTTAAACTAAACGTTATTATGGGTTTTAAAAATGGAAAATAGTAAAATGTGAGTCTAGCTAGTTTGTGAATTATATAGCGAATTCTATATTACAATTGTACTTATGGTCACACCAACACCAATAGGCTTAGCATGGGTTCTAATAGAAATGTAGGTAATACCTTCAAGTAAGAAACTAATTATCAATAAAACAAAACACTTTAAAATATGGATTATAGTGTATCCTCTATACACTGTCTATAGGTGTAACATGTGGTCCACTCTATACACTGTCCATGGAAGGGGCCCAACATGGGGTCCACTTTCCCTACAAATAGTAGTTCCCCATTACTCGAGCAGCCTTAAATGTTTTTGGTTTTATTATAAACATCTAAGCACACATGCATTCTAGTAGATCAACTACATGTGTTTTGTTTCTCTATCTGTTCATTCTTTTGAATTGACACTATGGACCGTATTGAGACTTCCCCTGGCAATAAAGGTTGATCTGATTCCAGTGGGAAATCTCATCCAGTCTTCATGTGAGTGAGACTTGACCCCTACCATAAGCTTTCCTGTCCATCCTTAGTTAAACAGTAACATTTCGGAAGTCTGAATATGGTGCTGTGTGTAAGGTATGCTCCTACTATACAGTTAAGTTACTTCACTGCTGCTCGCACCCACCCACCTTCACAGAAAAAAACGATTCTCTCCAGTTCACCGAAGTGCATGGATCTTTTCATATAATGCCAAACAGACATGCTCATCCAATCGCATAAACAGACCGCCTTTTCTAAATCTGGATCCACTCTCATATAGATAAAACTAATACAATGTGACTGCCATATAGGATATACAACCAAATTTAGAATAACATTTGTATCCAAAGAATTTTCCGGGGTTTTGCTATTGTTAATAGCCATATTGTAGCAATGAATTAGCATCCAACATATTCAGATGTTTTACAAGGATCTATAAATTATATCATGATATATCTATTATATGTGTATACATCGTCACTGGCCATAAAAAAGGCAGAAGACATCATGACAATCTTATAAGCTACTTACTTTGGTAGCTGGGTGAAAGCCAGGAATCCAGCTTTTGAAGCTACTAATCGCCTGACTGCCTGGAATTGGCTTTCCAGCTCTGCATTAGATGCGGTCTGGTCTCCTTCTTGAGACAGTAAGGAAGTTATGGCATTGTTGATTAACTTCTCCTTGTTCTCAGAGAACAGGCCCTGTTACAAAACACAAACAGAACCCTTATCATCTCTTGATACAAATATATCTGAGCACAGAAGAAATCCAGAAAGAAATGCACTCAAAACAACCATTTACTTCTGTTATTCCCTACCTTTACATTGCATTGTACAATATTCATTGTACAATATGATTGCTGGGAAAGAGAAAGTAATGTGAAATCACAAACCATATCCCAAAAGACAAAAGCGATAATCAGTTGTTTGTGAAATAATGGATGAATATATTTAGTCTAAATAGGATTTGCATTAATAATAAATAACTTAGTCAAGCCTCTGTGTGAGTGCATGAGCAAACAAAAGATTTGAGCGTTCTGCCTCCATCTTGGATGGTCATGTTTACAACTTTGCAAAAATAACACACGGTGATGCAAAAATATGCAAATGGTTTGTTTCCGATTAACTTATTGCGTTTCTATTTCAGCCATTGTGTTTGGATGAGACAACCCATTCATGTTTCTAACTGTAGCTGAGGAGGTGTAACATAGTTATGTCATTTGTTCGCATGTTATGATGTTAGATAGATTCTGCAGTTAAACGTGCATGCCTAAATAGTTAGAATGCCACGAGAAGATTCAACTGAAACTAGTTTGCCAACCCCCATCTAGAGGAACAAAGTACTGAGGACATCTTCAATCAAGATTCGAGGTCAGAGACCACATGACCTGTCAGACCAATGACGAAGACCAGAAGTGAACGCATCATCTCTTTTGTCCATAAGTGTGTATAAACATAGAATGCTCTAGATATTACATTGTAAGAGCTGTCTAACGGACGTTACAAAAATGTTGATCTGTTGCTGTAATCAGGATGACTTTTATTCAAGTACATTTTTTTTTTCAATCAGGCCGCAGGAATACAGGTATACTGTATATATTTGAGTATAAGCTGAGTTTTTCAGCCCAAAAAATGTTCTGAAAAAGCTCCCCTTCTGCATACCTCCCAACATGCTGGGTCGGGGCCGCGGGACACATAAGCCCCGCCCCCGGACCCGCCCAGGCCACGCCCCCTTTTGACACCGCGATTCGCTGTGTCATTACTAAAAATAGGAGTTTGGTACTCACCGTTAACTCTTTTTCTCTGAAGATCATCTGGGGGACACTGGTACAATGGGGTTGTGTAGGGCCAGATAGGAGTGGGCACTTAAATGGTTAATTTTTCTGTGAGCTGCACGCTCCTCCTCCCTGCAACCCCCGCTAC
>JABWIB010000997.1:30797-56206 GCA_016617825.1 Platyplectrum ornatum
CAAGGCCCTCACTCCTAGGGCACTTAAAAAAACTGATTTGTAGCGGGGGTTGCAGGGAGGAGGAGCGTGCAGCTCACANAAAAATTAACCATTTAAGTGCCCACTCCTATCTGGCCCTACACAACCCCATTGTACCAGTGTCCCCCAGATGGTCTGATAGGAGAAAACTTAAGTTTGTCCCCACAGCGGGACAAACTGCCAGGCGGGAGGGACAGCGGGACTGTCCCGCTAAAAGCAGGACAGTTGGGAGGTATGCTTCTGCTTATACTTGGGGCAAGATATATCACTGCAGCGTGTTTCCTCACCCCTCTAACACTAGCTGAGCTAGCCTGATCTTTTAGACCATGATGGCAGCAGCAGCATCTGACTCCCCATGCAGATGCTGCAGCAGTGAGACCTTTGAATAATCAGTAGCTGTGTATATGTATGTATGAGAAGTATCTGATGTAAAAGCTGCTGTTATGTGAATGATCCTGTGTCTTGCTGGTAACTGCTACACATGTGACAGCCTTCAGCAGGATACACAGGAGGAGTGAGGAAACTGAAGTCCAGACTCCCATACCAGGGGCGGGCTGGCCCGGGTGCTAGAGTGCCAGTTGAACCATTGGTGGGTCAGGGCTGCCGCACATGCCGATCTACTGATCAGCATGTGCGGCATTTAAAAACTAAAGTAGCCCGCCGTTCATTGGTGGATGAGCAGGGCTGCCGGGTTCTCGTGTCAGCGAGACCCAGCAGCCAGGAGTGATGAATGATGTACCTCTATACCCCTGATCATTATTGACACACACATTTCCTATCTCAATTAAAAAAACATAATTACTTCACTACACTACAATCAGGTTTCATTTTAACTTAATGGGTAATTGTACCAAATAAGAGATGCCACAACTGTACCTGCATCACCGTTCCTTTCACAGAAACATTTTGTGATTATGAAAGGACACAGAAAAAAAAAAAACAATAGTACTTTGGAGTTCCAATATATATTACATAGTAATAGTTATACATATTACAAGTGTACCATTAACCAAATAACTGCATTAATCTTCGTATACTTTTGAGACCGCAGAAGAAAAGGAAAGTAACTGAATTAGCCAACTACAATTTCATATAAAATGGCCAAACATATATTAAGTGTAAACATGTTTGATGACGAACTATATACTGCACATATGTACTTACATCCTGTGTTACAGCATGCAATACTCCACTATAAGAGATATTAGCATTGAATCTAAACACTGCATCTGCAAACACTCCATCTGTAAGGAAATGACAAGGAAAGCATTACAATACAACAATCATGTAAAAGTATCAGGCATGTGTACAATGTGCAATAGACACATTACTTATATTAATCAATATAACAATGACTCCAGCTCATATAAAAAGTAAAGCGCTACACATTATAATGCATTAGTATCCATGTCTACTTACTGGGCGGAGTGTTAAGGAACCTCAGGTGAAGGCTCTCTACCTCCTCCTCCACGGGCACGCTCATGAGTCCCCACCGCTGGCCTCTTGCGGTCGGTGTCATTTTGACACAAACGTCCCTATTGCCAGAAGCTCTGACCCCATCTAAGAGGCTTGCCAGCAAGGAATCTCTGGGTGAAGATATTCACAATTCATTTTACGTTGTCAAAATAGTTAAATGCCAGAATATAGTGTTATGGTAAATGCCCATTAATAATTTACTGTCTGAAAGTCCTACCCACATGCCAAATTATTCACAATGAAATATTAAAATTAATGCACCCATTATTTAAATATAACAGAACTTATGAGATATAAATAATTGCAAACATTTAATATTTTAGCTTGCGGCCCCACTGAGCCACGGATATAAAGATGCGAGAAACAGGTACCGGGCTTTTCACGTCTAAAACGCTGATTGAATCAGCCCCCGGGGGAGGGGAGTTTGTTGCATGTTTTGTTTTTATTGAAGCTATTGGACCTGTAAGTGAAATATTGTGGTTACATATGCCGATATAGTTTACCTTTCAGTTGATGAATATTTCCGTATCTGCCCTTTGATGAATTCAATTGTAAAGAGTTGAGGATTTTCAGGATCATATACAAGTGCAAATATCTGAGCAGAAATAAACAGAAATACTTGCTCATATGTCCATATTGTACATAGGACTTTATACATTTGTTCCATATAGATTACAATGCTAAAATGTAGATAATGACATCTTGCCAGCCTTTAAGGACTAACAGTAAAAGCTTTTATCTTGAAATACAGACACAGAAATATACAACATAACACAAAATGTTTTAGAGGCTGAGAGACGGTGTAAATTGATTCCATGGTTCACATTGTAAGTGTCTGTAAAGTTGACCTAAAATGTCACTAATAATTATAGCAACAACAAGTAGCCTTTAACTTCAACACCATAAATAAAACTGTGTCAAAATCAAAAGTAAAAACGATTCACAGCATAAATGCGTGGAGAAGCCATTATTCGCTGTGGCTTACCATGAGACAGAAGGAATGATGAGCACATGTCTCTAATATAAAATAAATATAAGCCCATACTTACTACTGTACTACGAAACAGATGATAAAGCAAGCAGTGCCACACAACAACACACTTGACCTTATCGATTATTATATTGATACTGGATTATGCTTTAAATAAGACGGCATTGAATATGGAACCATTGTTTTTGGGGTTCCTCTTCTACATACAATGATGTGTGTCAGACATGTGGTTTACAACTTACCATATTGGTTTTAAATCTTGTNACATACTGAATGTAATGTGCAATGGACTGTATGTGAATATTAATACACATATGTTGAGATTACACCAAACATATTACATAAGTATTTTGATCAAAATAATTATAAAGTGTAAACTGTGTTGCAAAGCTAAGCTGAATATGTTTTAATAACTACATTTGCTCCTAATGTGATATATGGAAGTCAGGTTTGCTTCCCATTACATGTCTCCTTTCTGGCCTGTGCAGACTGCATATCGTGTTCATTAACATTTCAATCATGTCCCCCAGCTCTGATGTAAGGCTTATGAAGGAATGATGATAAAACCCTTCTCTGCGGCGGAGAAGAAAACAAATCACATAAGCTGGTATGCCGCGCCATGGGAACTCACCTCTCCTAGTGGTTTTAGTGTTACAATATTGTAGGTTGCTGGATCACGCTCCAAAAGGCATGTTTCAGTAAGTGCTAATAATCTCTTTGCAGGTTCCTAGGACACAACACAAAATAAAATGACTAAATGTTCAAACGTGTGTCAAAATCTGAACATCAATATTTTATTCATAATAATGGGCTAGATCACAATCTTAAGAGTTTGCAAGGATAGTGCATGTGCAAAAAAGAAACTTCCAGCAACAAAGCCCTATTCCCTGTGTCTAATACTCCGAATAAACTATTTTACAGGAATAAATAAATACATGTAATGTGCAAACTAATACCTTCGCACAGGAAAACCAAGCTGGAAAAAACAAGGCAAGACTCACCATATGTCTTGGCGTGATTTTTTGAACTATGAATTCTGCTAATGAGGTGATGGACTCGTCATTGCTATATTTTCCCAAACGTAGGTTCACAAAATGTTCAAAATCCACAGGATCTTTTCTTGTCCTCAATGAAATCCCTATGTAATTCCCAGCATGCTCAATAGCACTTTTAATAATTTCATCTCTTTGTTCTGTAGCAAATAAGTGCTTAAATAATAAAATAAAAATGAAACAAGATTACACTCATCAGAAAAGATTTCACAGGACAAAACAGTTGTAAGAATTTGTGCGTCTATTGTCAAACCACTATTAATTATTTTGGAATTGATGTTTGTGAATCACCTTTGCAGCACACTGTTCATGTTTCACTAATGACAATTTTTTACAGTCGGCTATAAGAAAACTATCATTTTTAGTGAAATAAAAATAGGACCTTTGTCAGAACTATAAAATCATGAATGAATATACAATTATACACATTTTACACTGAATAACAATGCAACTCACAGGTTATGTAATAGCGAAGTCAAGGGGGTATATTTACTAAGCGGCAAGATTGCATTGAGATCGAAAAGTGGTGATGTTGCCAATAGCAACCAATCATTTTACACACTGGAGAATGGGAACTCGAATCTGATTGGTTGCTATGAGCAACATCTCCACTTTTCAATCTCGCCACTTAGTAAATATACTAAGTTTAAACAATAACATGATACCAAACTATAATTATTTATTATATATCTATTAACAGGTTCTTGTATAGTGTCATCAGATTACAATTTTATACTTCGCATGAAATCTTACAACCGCACCATGCGGCTTTTACAACGTGTGATTTAACAATAATTTATAAAATATAATAAATATATGTTTTATATTAGCTTTTTTTTGTGTATAAGATAAGATGCTCATTGAGTCACAAGTCATATGAGCAGAAATATCAGTAATTAAGTTAAAGCATATATTTTTAATATTGAATTATCTCAATGATCAGTATAAAAACAAGCACATAAATGCAATACAGCAGGATAAAAGGCATATTCAGGGAAAGTGACAGGCATCTAAGAGATTATTATGTACTGAATTATGTAGTATTACTTGCAGCAAGCACCATCTTGGATCAACACAGAACTATAACAGAACTATAACACAAAGAACACAATGTATTCAACACTGCAGTATGGTGGAGGCTAGCCACTAAATCAATGAGGGACACTGGTGAGTTTGGTAAAATACAGGAGGTGCCACATTTTCATCACAGTAAAAGACAAGAGGACTAATTCAGAGTTAGGAGAAACTGTCCCCTTTTTTGGATGAGGGGATTTTGCACCCAAATACTAAACATATTTCTATTTAAATTTACACCTGAACTAAGAAACATAACATCTCAAACTACATTCACATTTTAATTTGCTGCGCATTCCTCATGTTTTGGTGTTTTTCTCAGTCCTGGATCAGCCCCAATGTGTTGCTCCTTGAATGGTTTGCGGGGTACAACATTCATTGACTGAAGCATATCGGGTATCCAGTAGCACTGAACTCTTACTTTACCCTCCAGTTATTAAGCAGACTAATAGAAGATTGTGGTGGCTTGGTGTATATTTGTGCTGACACAGTGTAAAAAAGATTTTTAGAAGGGTTCTGAAGATGAATAACATCACTGTACACTGGTTACGAAAGTTTAATATGTTTTAGTCGCCATTAAACATCTGGCTCAGAAGTAAATATTTTGTGCAGCGTTCCTTAGCCTTTCTATCCTAGCAGATCATGGTGGGTGTTTCAATTCCATTGGCTCTGCAATGTGCATACATAAAATGACTACATCCTATCATTAAACTGTAGTACAATGAACATATTCAAGGCCCCACTTCAGTAAGTATGTTTGCAAGGGGAAAAAGTGCACTGGTGCGCATACGGAACAACGAGCGCACAGAACAATGTTCCTGTGCTTGTTGTTCCGTCCCCTATCACTATGTGGGGAGGGGGTGAAATTGTGCGGTCAGTGGTCAATGATTAGATTAAGGTTATAGTCTAGCAGCATAAGCTGCCTTTTCTGCCTGCGAGAGGGGAGTGAGCGTTCACTCCCCCGCACGTGTGTACAGGAAGCAGGATAGTGACAGTATTTGGACACAATTTAAGATGTGTAAAATGTGTGTAACATGATTAGATATTTTCTTTATGTTATTCTAAGCTGTGTGTGGAATAGTCAGCTCTGTAGATCTAATGGCCTATTGTTAATAATATTTTTGCAACTGTACTATAGTCAACTAACTGTAATACACTTACCAGTCGGCTGAAGCCTCCATAAAGAATGCAGAACCCACCCTGGTAGTCTGAGAGCTCTGCAAAACCTTCAATATTTCTATAGTCATAAGAGCAGAGGATGCGATTGTTTGATGGATCAATCTGGTCAATACCCCCGGGGGTCACTTCCAAGGTGACTAATTTCCTAGTATCACTCCAGTGATGTTTATAACAGTTGTACCTCTGAAACAAAACAAACATGTTGATTTCCAAATACTTTTAACAACAATCCATAAATAAGCCTGGCACCACCTAAAATTCCAGGGTAGCCATTCCTGGGCAACAGCCCTCTTAAAGAGGTTTCACTGTCTTCCATATAACTGTGTAGAATAGGATAGGAGCTTATATTTTCCACATTTCCAAAAGCAACAGCATTATCTATTTTCATGAAATGTCCATTTGAATACGCAGCACTACAGTGCTACAGCTTGAAAACACAGTATGAAAGACTCTTTTACCGTCTTGTCACAATAATGACTTTTCAAAGTGTACAATATTTAGGGTCTTTTCCTTTAACAGACAGATGAACTAATAGAATAGGAGGCTCCCTTCACTAGCTGGTTTATGAATGCATAAAACATAAACACATACCCTTCCAGTAATCTTCCCTTCAGCAAAGTCTGTTCTGAAACGCTATCAGAAAGATGAAAATAAAATGTCATGATTTATAACATGTAAAACAATCATTTTGCAGTATGATTAGTGGCGGAATCAGTCACACGAATCATGCATTATTGTTATAATTGTTATTTTTATTAATAACCATTAATATTAAAAACCAAACATAAAACAAGCTAATGACAAACAGTTTGGGTATGCTAGAGGGTCTTGTTTGTGAGGGTCTTTAGGACAGTTGTGTTAGATACATAAGAGGAAAGAACAAAGTAGAGGAACCATCTCTCGAGTAAATGATTGTGCAGAATGTACTGACATCAGTAAATATCTTACCAGAGCTTCGGTCAGAAGTTCTGTTCTGTGCTCTGTAGAAAATTTTAACGTTTCAGATTTCTTCCCACTGCCCTTCCGAAATGTGAGGGCAAATTCTGAGCCTTGCCCTTTGCCCACAGGACTGATGCCACAAATGTCTCCATAAGGCCACTGACAAACAAAAACAAAGCAGCATATGGGATCAATTTGACTTGACACATTTCGCCTTATACACATCAGGGTTACCTTACTCATCAGTAGCAGTATGTTAATAAAGACATGGGCCTCAGTTTACTAAGCAGGGTGATTGAAAAGTGATTCAAGCTTACAGTCTCCAGTATCTAAAATGAAACCAAGAGCTTGAATCTGATTGGTTGCTATGGGCAACATCCATGCTTAGTACATTTAGGCCATAAGGTTTAAGAAATAAATGTGACGTAAGATGGTCACACACTAGAGAGATTATTAGTCTGATCATACAATTGTTGGGGGATAGGACAAATTATTGCTGTAGTGTGTGGGTAAGTATTTTCTTTTTCAAACTCCGACAAAACAGGGAAAAATGCTAGGTCCTATGTAAGGATATGTAAGGTTTATCCTTTTGGCTGGCTGCAAAAACCAGAAACTGCACAGAACAGAAACGGCAGTCGGTTAATAAGCTATCTACAGGGGTTTCCTTCCAGATTTATCGCTCCCAGCAGGGGAAGAGTGTGGCGCCAATATCAAGACCTTCCTAGTGGAAAATCTTCCAATGGGTCACATCCTGCTTGAAAATTGATGTAGTTTGTGGCCAGTTTTAGACCTGGGGTTTGTGAATGTGAATTTTTACATATTTTGGTTTTTAATTTTTCTGAAAGATTTAGACGTAGAGTTAAAGAACTTCTAAGCAACCTGTGACCTTCATGCATTTTGTATATTCAGAATATAGAATAAATTTCATGTTTTAAGAAAACATTATATAAAATATAATATATGCATTTTACCTGGTTCGTAACTTCAAGGGTATTGGGGTTGTAGGTTGTAATGGCATGTGTTCCCACTGAAAATACTCTTTTATACCTAAATCATAATGAGAACAATAAAATACAACTTTAATAATAGACTATACAAGAAGCAATATGATGTACATACTAATAACAGTTCATTAAACATGCTGAAAGTGCACTTATATAGGAAATTATAATACACCACGTAATGCTACAGAACATTACAGGTCACTGGTAATCTGACTGCAGAGATAATATTATATTATAATAAATCATAGTCAAGTGGATACCAGATACATAGGCCTAAATTCACTAAGCAGGGATTTTGCTGGGGATTTGAAAAGTGGGGATTTTGACTATAGCAACCAATCAGATTCGAGCTCTCAGCTTCATTTTACATACTGGAGAATGTGAGCTCAAATCTGATTGGTTTCCATGGGCAAAATCCCCACTTTCAAATCCTCAGCAAAATCCCCGCTTAGTGAATTTAGGCCATAGTCTATTATCACAGTCCATTTGATTAGAACACTGTAGAGAATTGTGTTGCTCTGTGTATTTTTTTTCTTATTAAGCAATTGTTTGACATTATTAAGAAATGATTTCTTCATTATTGTGGTACAGTGCAAGAATATATTAGAAAACAATATAATGTTGGCAAATCTTATACAATATACAAAGTTGTCAAACATTACAAAGCATGTATCCAAAATTATAAGAACTCAAATTCAAAAAAGTTGTACAAAGTAGTTACTATAATAACAAAATATCTAATATCTAATTGTTTACATAGGCAGTGTCAAACTATAGATACAAGACAAGTGGTGCAAATGTCCATACTAAGTCAGGTCGCTTGTAATTTGCAAACTGAAAAACTTGCTATAATCCACTTTGGACTGGATTGCGACTTTCTAGATCTAGGTGTGGAAAATGGCTGCACGTATAGCATTCACCCTATTAGTACAGATATGAATCTACAGGATCCAGAGTTCTGTACAGATGGTTAAATCCGTCAGCATCGTGGGAAATTTTTGCACCATTTTGTTCATTTTCATTGACGGGTCCAGAGGTCCAGAGGCAACCAGAAGAAGGAGCTCGTCATCAGGAGGCACAGATCACGAATGAGTCCGGGTTTGGTTTCCTTCGATCGAGTTCAGGAAGTGACGGGACACACTCGGTCTCCCTTTGGCTACACTCTGGGAGCGGCGACAGTGACGCTGTATACACCATTGCGAGGGACGAAACCTTGAGTCGCCTACTTGGGAGTTTCTAACTGCAACCTTACAAGAAATGTAAATGTGAGTCGGTCCGAGCTGAAGACCATAAACTATTGGCTAACAGGCACAATGTCATAGGGTCCTGAACGTGAGTATATGATCTAGATGGAAGGTGATGACCAGGGCTGACAAAGGGAGTGCAGTAGAGATTAATTAAGAGAACATGTTACAAACTTTACTGAAACAAATGGCGAAAGAGAGTTCTACACTTTCTTGGGGACTTCAAACTAGTTTAGTGTAAAGGACGTACTTGTTCCATGTACAGATGGGTCACTAAGAAATTTATGCACAAGATAAAAATGGTTGTCTACAATCTAGATGCACAAACATGGTCAAAGGAGTCTGGCATTATAATTAATGTAATATTTAATAGACAGATACACACCAAAGTAGTTTACACCTTTTGATATTAAAAACACATTTTAATATTTCATATAGTAACTAGAAATAGTACAACAATAGTTAAGTAAAAATGCCTTTTGTTGTTATTTTTAAATTCCTCAAGTAAAAACATACAATTCTTCACAGCGTGAACTTCCCTGCTGAATAAACATGACCCAATAATGACATTTATAACTGGAGACATTAATTACTGTGTTTGGTCCAACTTTAGAATGTTAATCCCAGGAAGTGTCTTTCATGTGCTGTTCATCACATATAGTCCAGTCATTATAGAACAGATTACCTGATATAATGCTCTAAATATTTATGTATGAAATATAAAGCCATTATGCAATTCTCCCTGAGGCATGAAGCAGTTAGATGTAATACACAATACTGATATTGCAAACACAAAGGCATTTTAATCTACCACTGATATGAATCTCAAAAGATCTTCTGATCGCACTATGGCATCCTTATAGGTTTGGCACAGTGACACTCTGATCTGCTGTACAAGCCAAAAATAGAGGTGAGATGGGTTTGTTCCATATGAAGATGGAAAAAAAAAATATGTAAAAATACATATGTGGATAAATTAAAGGAATAATGACTGATGAGTTAAAGAAACTGGCAAAAAACATTTTAGATTTTTTGCCACAAATTTGATAAAAAACAGTAAGTCCCTTAAACCAATAGTAAATACCCTTTGGAGAGTATTAATAAAGCAGGACAAACACGGGCCGATACAGAGCATGGAGACACTTGTGGTTTTACATGTGCCACCATGTACTAGTAGCCAATTCAGAAACCTATAGAGCATAAAAGAATCACCAGTTTAATATACATTTTATCCCTTCTCCCCACAGCCCAATGGGCCCTATTGACTTGTGCCCAGGAAGAGGTCCAACTCCCCCAGAGCTGCGGTTCTGAAATCATGGGCTTGTGAAGCCTAGTGATGGTAGCAGTAGAATCAGGGTGAACCCCATGCTCCCAGCTCCAGGCTCAGTCTGAGCAGCTAATGTGCAGATCACCATTTGTCAGTATAGTTTGCTTCTGCCAGTCCAGTCTATTATTCCAATGTAATGCACATTCCTGCTGATTGTTCATTATCTGTCTAGTGTGTATGGGTAGCAGATATTTTCTTACAATTCTTAAAAAATAATAATTGTCATTCTTACAAATATTCTTATTTAAAAAAACTATATACATTAATAATTGTATTCCAACTACAAACACATCATAAAAAGTATTTAATGATGGACATTATACACACATTCCAAAACCTTTCTGATGCGTTGTGTTATTTAGATAAAGGATACATTCTATTTACAGACATAGGACACGTTTAACCTTTCATAAGCTTTACAAAGTAGGCTAACATTGGCCTCCAGCAATTGATGGGAGTTTACGGAGTGAACATCCCTAACATTTGGAAGATATTTCAATCTCATGAAAATGTTTAGAAATTGTGATACAAAGGAAAAGCATCATTAAACACACCAAGGAATCGGACAGACATTCCAATGTACTTCGTCTAAAGCAGGGGTTCTCAAACTATTTTGCGGGTCCTGACCCACAGTTTGAGAACCGTGGGTCTAAAGCAACATGGATGATGTCAATGAGAGGTAACAAAAAAAACAAAAAAAAAAAACATAAAAGGGGTTAAAAAATTTTTATCCAAATATTTAGTCATTTGGTAAATTGCTGTAAAAACCATGTAGGAGATACCAATACTTTTTTTTTCAGTAAAAAGTCAATTGGAGAAAAAAAAGTATGACATTAAGAACAATTGCTCACATTTTTCTTAGAGATTTATATTAGATTCAAACAACTAAATGTAAACTTCACCGGATTTGCACAGGTTTGTGCATGTGCCTCTAGTTACTCCCACATTCCAGTGTATGTATGTATGTATGTATGTATGTATGTATGTGTGTATATATATATATATATTTTACAGTTTTATCATCTACTCGTTAGGTTGGTGGTTAAATGTGTCAGTGATACAGATAGTGGAATATGGTGCATGAATTGCAGTTAATCCACTTCTATGTTGTGAAATGTTTCAACCTAAGTTTATGAAATTTTAGCCAATTCAGGAGGAAGGTCTCAAACTCTTGACTTGTGTCATTTCCTTTAAATGTTTCCCTTTTCACACTTTTTGTAACATACTGGTGTTAACATTCCAAAAAAGGAGAATAGAAACCATAGTGACATAATGTACTGTAATATTTTCACTCTGCCAATACTTTTAATATTGGACAGTATCCAGTCCTCGATACATTAGGCTAAGTTCCCATGGCTATAGGAACTTTCACTGGTAAACATCTTCTGCTGAGGGTCATTGTCACCTGCAGAATAGTTGAAATACTTTGAGTTCTCAATTAGCTGTTGAAAGGAATATATTTCCCCTGAGATTGTTGGTTTATACAGAGTCAACCTGATATTAAGGAGCTGCTCGAGAGCCCTTAACACACAATACTATAGTAATCAAGCTGATGGCTCAAGCAGTGTCTTTTGGAGACTCAAGGACTAAGCATTCTATTTGAAAAGCTCTTGTACATGGTTCCACATACTTTTTAAAGTGTAGTAAAAAATTATATTCTTTAGTGTATCCTTCCCTGTATATCCTTACAGGAAAGGATAAGCTATCAAGTGAAATCCATCTTTCTTTAATACAGCAAAAGAAGAAGTTATTAATACCATGTTCAGATTACCACCAATAATCCTAGAATGGCATGAATATCCTAGGATTTCGGTAATAATATGAATGATCCCTTTTCTAAATCTTTCCTAGGTTGCCTGTAGCCTGAATGGCCTTGACTAATCAGTTGATAGGGTGATTAAGATACATGAATGATGTTTAATAGCCAAAAAAAGCGCCAGCTTTATTTTGAATCACAATGTTTTACTACCATCTGCCTGGGTTCATTGTGAACAGTGTCGACCCAGGAATTTCCAGGAACACTCTCATCTGAACACGGTTTAACATATGGATTGTTCTGTGCAGAAATGAGTTAAGTGTGTATTCACATAACATGCATTTTGTTGAGTACACATCTAACAGATTTCTGCTGTGAGGGTCATTTATCTGTTGATTGGAAAGATGATCTTTCTGATGTGTACCCAGCATTAGAGTCAAAATTAGTACAGCTTATTATTTGTGCATTACATTTTAATCAATATATGGCTATAGTCTTGCAAAGCATCATCTTTCTTTAGAAATAAAAAAAACAAAGCTGTGATACCAATAACACAATGTATTTACCTCAGGCGTGTGTGTTCAGAAGCCTAATAATACCCTTGTTTAAATAATGGTTACATTTCTAAAAGAAATGTTCTAATAACTTAACAGTCAATCAAATATGAACCACTTAAGATTAATGTGCATGGGTCCTTCTTTCTTCTGTTAAAGTGGCAGCATGTCTCATAGCCCTTTACCAATCTAAGCAGAATGAACCAAGCAAAGCTGCAGCAGCGAACCAAAGCTGGATCCTAACTCTGTGCAGGTGAGGCACAGGCCACATCTATAGCCTATGGAGTCACAAGCTCAGACCCAATCCTTAATATTACTTATAATCTACAGGGACAGGGAAGCTGAGCCGCGAGGCCCCATAATGTCTTAAATTCAGATATTCCATAAAGTACACACAACGCATGCACAATACTATTGCATGTGATGAAACAAGCTAGACAATCTGTGCACCGTGAGGCATTAGTGAAATGACCTACCGTCCCCTCCAGGAATGCTTTGTTGTATAGAAACAGGCCAGGTCCTTGTTTTCTCGAATTATATTCATTTTGCATGAAGACCTTTAATAAAAATAAAAATGCATATCACTATTTAGGAATATCCACAAAGCAAAGGTGAAAATGCATTGTAAACATTAATAAAGAAATGAAGCCTAAAGCAAATAACCAACGCAAACACATTCATTTACTCAGTGTTATGTACAGTCTTCCACATCAGACTGGACTCACATGTACAGCACATAACATGAACCTATGGATCACACACCATTTATCCCATTAATATATCATGCTTTTCTCTCATTTTCATATTTTTATGTATTTTATTTAAATGACTGGAACATGGTTTGTGAATGATCGTCACATGTATGTAATAAAATGCACATGCACTAGTAAAGTCAATCGTTATATTATCTAAAGGCATGAATGAAGCATGCTTCTGCTAATACATCTCCCAGTTACATCTAATAATACTTGTAGTGGAGAAAAACTAGATGAGATCATATAAATGGTAAGTAAAGAAACTTAGGGCTAGATTCACTAAGCTGTGGGAATGAAAAAGTGGAGCTGTTTCCTATAGTAACCAATCAGATTGTAGATGGCATTCTCTAGTATGTAATAGGAAACCGAGACATATTATCTGATTGGTTGTTACAGGCAACATCTCCACTATTCCATGGCCACAGCATGAGTTTTAGGCTAGCACTGTATGTGTGTCTTTGAGCGCTGTTTCACAATACACTTTTCAATGTTTTCATTTCCTTAAACTAGCAAATAAAAGATCCATTCATTCAAGTGTCTCGTCACACTTCAGCCACCGGTACGTTCTCCTAAACATGTCAAAACAGGAGTTTAAGATAGAACGAAATCAAATAAATGCTGACACTAGTAACTAGTACAACTCACTGAAATCACGGCCTCACCGCACTCAACGTTCATGTTTCTATTGTAGAAGACATTTTTTATTATTATAGATAGAAGCTGTGGCCTTTGACAAGTCACGAGAACTATTTCATTTACAATGTTGACATATTCTGCAACCTATGCTCTGTTGTAAAGCTCTGACATCATATTAATAGACAGGGAAGCTGATCATGGCATAACATATAACACAGCACAGTACATAAACGCTAGCCGCAGCCCTCCTACTCTGTGCACATTTTAAGTCAGGAGGGTGCAAGTAAGTGTGTAGCAAGTGCAGCGTCACACCTCAGCCGCCGCTGGGTTATGAGCAGAAGTGGAGGTCTGGATTCAATACTCTACTTAGTACTGTAATATGCAGGTAGCATAGTCTGGTCCACATATCTAGTCTTGAAGATGATGCCATCGTTCCGATGGAAATGATTAACTCCTAGTGTCACTTGACACAGTAATCCCTAAAACAGAAATCAGTCAGATGGAAAATCCAGTTATAGGATTTACAGAACTGCTGACTAATACACGTTCCACATATCACAGTGTAACAGGTCTTGTATTCTGCAGCAATGCTTCCTTACCAGCACATGCAGCGGATACAGCTACCCTCCAGTACCATGTTAAGCTGTATACACCAGTTTACACTCTAAAAGAGCCTGTAAGACTCAAAATAAGCTTCAGAAAAGAGCAAAGGATTATGGGCAAGTTATTTCATCTCATTTGCTCTAGTCATGGAATTCAATTATTTCCATTGTAACAAGGGAACAGATCCAGACTGCTGTATGACAGCATACATACACATGGGCAATGCCATACTGGATTCTGCAAGGTAATCCTTAATGATGGAGGAGCGTGATGACCAGTCATGAGAACCACATGCATGGTGGGCAGGATATGGGTGGCCAGAAGGATTTGAGTGCACGCACATCCACAGAAGATCAGTGTTTAGTACTATTCTGTGGTGACATTACAAAATGTGGTAACATTAAGATATTCCAGACACTTTAATACCCTGATTGATTGACTGTGTGGCACCAAACTATTAGGGTTTGTCCAATGTTCTCATATAAGCGAAGCAATAAGCTGGGCACACACGGTAAGATAAATTGTTCCAATTGAAAGATTTTTTCAAGAGTGGGCAAAACCATGATGAATTGCAGGGGGGGGGGGTAAAATGAATGTCAGTGTGTGCATGCAGGGGGAATACTTTATTGTTGCATGTTGCACACAGATACTGACCAGTGTTACTGTTACACTGNGAATACTTTATTGTTGCATGTTGCACACAGATACTGACCAGTGTTACTGTTACACTGTTATTACACTTGTACTAGGAAACATCATCTTAATTTAATTTGCCTCCCCTGCAATTCAACATGGTTTTGTCCACTCTTGAAAAAATGTTTAGATTGGAACAATTTATCTTATAGTGTGTGCCCAGCTTTACGCTTAAAAGTATAGACAGCATACCAGCGACCAAGCAGATAAGTATAAAAGTCATATATCATCACAAATGTTTGTTTAGCTTATATACCTACACAAGCGCTCTTAATTTATTAATGGTGTTACGGGGGTTACACTAGTGAGGACCAGGGTATGAGATAGGGTGGTAATTGTTATATTACAATATCCTGGTCCGTGTAAATGCTGGGCTGAATGTGGAGTAATATAATGTGAATAAGGAGAAGCAGATTATATTCATGTAATCAGTAGATAGGCATATTCAGGAGTTGCTAAATGTTGACTGGGGACTGTGAGTTTATTAAGAATTAAATGAAGTATTTCAGTAATTACATATTAAATAGGTGCAGAGCGAGTTCACTTGGCGTGAATAATGAGTGTCAGCTCCGTGTATTGAGAGAGAGAACGTTTATTAGTTTACACAGAGAGCGGGTTGACTTAAGGTGAATCTTTTTATAATGACCGATACATTGGAGGTTGTATGGGTTATTATGGGTACTGGGGTAAGAGAAGTTCATGTGCACTGGAGGAAGATGAGATTCAAGGTGTTATAAATATTAAATGATTGTGAATTAGGAACTCTCACCTGCTTACACAGGTTCCACCAAAGCTCTGTCACACGTACAATGTAATGATGTGAAGCAAGGTCAAACAAGGCTCTAAAGAAACGTGGAATATCTATATTCAATATCCGGGCTGCTGCTATGTACATGTCTTACATGATACATGTTCTGGTATGATATCAATATAGTGCCTGTATTGTGTATATAACACTGGTGTGCACATTGTATAGTAAATAGGTCACTAGCGCGCTCAAACGGCTTCCAATATCTCAGTTGCATATTACAACTACATTACAGGTATAAGAGCCTTTGCACTGAGCAAAAAATAGCCTAATATATAAATAGCTGTCATGTTACAAACAACTTAACACATCATGAAGTGTTAAAGCAGAAGCTTGTGTGTTCTGCAGTCACGACCAGCATTAGACACAAAAGATGTCACAGGCAAAGCACACAAGTCACCACAGGTCATATATTATTTTATACAAATGTTTTTATTTATTAATATTTACCAGGGTACCATTTATTAATATTTACCAGTAATATGATGACCAGGTGTCATCATATTACGATGACTTTACAATTTGTATCAGACAATTGGTAGGGAAGGGGACCCTGCACGCAGGCTTATATTCTAAGGAGATTGATACATAGGTACAATTACCCTTAAGCTGGGCATACACAAGAAGATAAATTGTTCCATTCGAAAGATTGAATTGCAGGGGAGGTAAACTGAAATAATTGCAATCAGTATTACAGGTGAGAGATGAGGTTACAGCACAAGTGTAATAACAGTGTAACAGTAACACTGGTCAGTATCTGTGCGTAACATGCAACAATAAAGTATTCTCCCTGCATGCAAACACTGACATTCATTTTACCTCCCCTGCAATTCAACATGGTTTTACCCACTCTTGAGAAATCTTTAGATTGGAACAATTTATCTTATAATGTATGCCCAGCTTCAGACTTGAGACAATTTAGTCAGCTGCCAATTAATCTATCAGCATGATTTTTGTGTTGTTGGAGGAAACCCATGCATACACGGGGAGAACATACAAACTCAACACAGATAAGGGGGTATATTTACTAAGCCACAAGTTTGCAGTGAGATTGGAAAGTGGAGATCAGATTCAATCTTTCAGTTTCATTTTTCACACCGGAGAATGTGAACTCGAATCTGATTGGTTGCCATGGGCAACATCTCCCCTTTCCAATCTCACGGCTTAGTAAATATACCCCAAGGTCTTGCCCGGGAAACCGAACTTACAACCTTAGTGATGTTAGGAAGCGGTGCTACCACTGAGAATCTGTTGCTCTTTACTATTTCTGTGCACTGTGTACAGCATTAGTTCCCTATATATTTTATGTTGTCTGTATATTTCTGGGCACTGGTCTTTGTGATTTCTTAGTAATATAATGCAAGTGTTCCTTGTGCTGCCCTTGAAATAGACAAACTCATTCTAGGGTTTTCAAGAGACCTAGAACAGATCATGATCATACGAGAAATATCACAACCTTATGCAAATAATCCAGTTCCATTGACATACCATTGATACTATTATGGACCATAAAATACACCTAATAACTATGAACAGAGAGAAATACCTGATGTCTGCACAAGATGTTAACTGGGTAAGTAGTGACTTTGCTGTGGCTGAAGGGGATGTGGGTCTTCCATAAAGCTGTGATCTCTGCCCATTATGACAATGACAAGACACAAAATGTAGTATATTAGTTATAACACCTTCTATATTTACATAGGAGTATGCAAAAAAATATTTTAGAGTATTATTATAAAGGGGTAGGCATGGAGAAATAACACTTATAAATGGTTAGTCATATTGTATAATAGTAAACTAAGCTGAACTAAGTTAAAGAATAAAGGTCTAAATTTACTAAGCAGCGAGATTGCAAAGAGTTTGAAAAGTGGGGATGTTGCCCATAGCAACCAATCACATTCAAGATCTCAGTTTCATTTTACATACTGGAAATGTGAGCTCAAATCTGATTGGTTGATATGGGCAACGCCCCCACTTTTCAGTCTCCCTACTTAGTAAATTTAGGCCAAAGTTTCTTAAGTTTCTTCCAGAGTAAAACGGGTAGATAACAACGCAGCCTTTATGCTTTTGGACATAATATAACAAAAGTTTAGTTGCTAAATTGGTTCCCACTACACGATAGGTAAAAACACATTTCTCCAATAGCTATGCTCACGCAGTGCCAGAGTTTTATTGTTAAGCACGAGAAAGTGCAAGTCGACAGAAAAACCTGCTGACTCCTTTTCCTACAAAGATCCGATTGTAAAAAGTCATAGCTACTGAATGAAAATATGATTCATTAACACACAAAGGCCAGGCTGTACACCCGACTCTCCAAGTGGTAAAGACAATTAGGGGGAGGTTGTCCTCTCAAGAGAAGAAACCAAGAAGGTAAAACATACAATAGTTAAAAAAGAAATAAATGCAATATGGTGCAATCTCCTCAATGAAGACAGATTATAAGCTACTAAACCATTCCATTGATAAATACCACACAATCTATGGGTATCATTCAAAGCCTCATAACGGACACTGGCAACTGGTGGCATCACTTGCTCACAATACCCGACCCCCCTTTCACATTAGACCTGGGTTATGCAACACCCCTAATCTCTTTTCCAAATAATTATGTGGCTTACTAACCTTACCTCTCATATGTATTTAATAATAAGAGCTGTATATTTTATATGCCTCATGTTCTGATGAACTGGTTGGTTCAGATGCCATTGTTAATAGTTTATGTACTTTCTGTTGTAAAGCTAAATATATTGCTTCATAAAATACAATAGGGTATGAAAAATCATGCTTTGCTAGTATTAAGCAAATGGAGCCCATATAATAGCCTTACATATTTGGTTATGTGCATTAGTAGTCTTGTTACACAATACAACGGAAGTCATTATATATTGCAAGCTTGAAACTCACAAGATGGAGCATATATCATAACAATATATCACACATAAAAATAAAAAAGTAAAAGTAATTTGTTCTGGGGAGGTTGATTGAGACTAAAATAACTAAAATGATTAAATAGAAAAGCATTTTAAACTGAGTTTCCATCTCGCAGGCCCAGAGAGAACACATGACTTCTGAGGAGTCTGGCCGTAGCCCTAAGTGCCATGCCACAAAGCCACTTTTATCCATAACATTTGGGACTGCGGGAAAATACATACATTTTGGGATAAATGTTAAACTTTATCAATTCTGTTTTTTCTGTCTGTTTCCTTGCCCTTATCTTTGCTGATTTTACAAGATGGCTTCCCTTTCAGGGTATCCAGGCTGACCTTCCCCTGCTATCTGTCATAGTAACGGTTGTGAAGAGGGCCATACTACCTCCCCACCTTTCTTCATACAGTTAAGGAAATGCTGTTAGAACTTGTATACCTTGACAGGCGGCCACCCTACCTGATGTGGAAGCGGGGGTTGCTTCTTTCTATAAGAAATGGTGCACCTACCATCATCTATCCCTGGATCAATGCACACACACATACTCCGTTTGAGTCTACTACTTGGTTTTTACTTAGAACCCCCTCTACATAATTTTTACCTTTCTCTGTACGGTCATTTGGTAACCTGCCCTAAACCTACACACATTAATGTCAGAGGTATTGTCTTATTGGATTGTATTACCCTTATTTGTTTCTTTTTTGTTCCCCACTAAGTTTCCTTTCCTGCCCTGTTTATATCCTTTGTTACTCTATGTGATGAAGTACATGCGCCACTCCTGTGCTTGGTTCTTGTTTACTTCTCTGGTGGTTGTTTTACTACTCTCTGCTGTATCTTATGTGTGTACTTGCCACAGTTATTTCTCGGTTCCGCTGTACTATATCAGCTGTATGTATGTTTGCCTTTTTGATCTTTTCCTTGATTGTAAAATTCCACAAAATTTGTTTCGAAAAAAAAAAAAAAAAGATTAAATAATAAATAGTATAAAATGTTTGTGTGCCTGTGATTTATAACTTACATGAATTTGGAAGTGAGCGTCTTAGCAACACACATGGCCCAATACTTGTATTCTAATAAATATGCACATTATTGTTAATAATGCAGTAGTAAGTAGTTATGATTTAATACGATTTCAATAAAAATGATAAAAAAAAGTAATAATTGTACAATATGTAGGAATGATATTGAATAAGAAGAATGGTATTGTAATCATGAAAAGGACGGCCCACGGTGGTGATACACAGGCTTCTTTCCAGGATATTCATGAAAACCATTCATACGTGTAATACGCTTTAAATGAACCTGCTGCATTCCAGTGCAATGAATGATTTGTACCTGTCTGCAGCTGACAGTCACACGACATGACATTTTACATATCGCAGCATAGAACGTAGTTTCAGACGTAGAATCTGAATGAATTAAAAGACTGCTAACTAAAAAAAAGTTTCCTAAACTAAACAGGGACTAGCAGTACAGACGTGGCTGATCGCTGGCAGAGCATGATGGGACCTGTAGTTGCAGTATACACTATAAATGTGGGTTTGTCAGTGAAATACATTTTAATGATAATCCATCTGTATGCTGCTTTTATGGCTTTTTCTTATGAACATGCAAAAGTGAATGGCAGAAAGATTACCATACAGTACAAAAATTTCACACATCAGCCATAGAAGTCATTTGCATGGCTTTTAATATATGTATAACTAATTATACCATATACTATGTATATCTATAAAAACCACCTTGGGCAATTCGCATCAGACAGTTATAATAGTAACACTTCACTGCAGTTTAATAACTTTACATATAACACATATGCCCTCTCCCCTTTCCTACATTGAGGATATGTGCTACAGTTCACAGTGCATTGTAAGCTTCACACTTCTCTCTTATTATCTTATCATTAAGGTCCCATCTTAAACAGTGTACATGTTTATAACAGCAGATTCCTGAGGCTCCAGTGTGCAAAGATATATAATGATATAGCAGAATATATGCAACTTTCTCATAATAGTCACCTAGTTATAAAATAATACGTCCAAAGGTTTCCATATACTACGGGTAGTGTAATCAGTGATTCCAACTATTTACTGATATAGATTTATATTGGATCTTTTATTCCCTTATTCCTGTGACAATAAATGTGTAGTCATTATTGTAGTATAATACGGAGACAACATCACGATTTATGAGCTAATTGCAGTCATAGATAACATGCTTGTATACAGCATTCATGACATTAGGCCTGGTGGAATATGCAACAATGAGCAGCCAGATTCAACTTATACCCCATTCACACAGAGGGCTATTACCCAGGTAATCCAGCCGTCTTCCCGGGTTGACTGAACTACCCGGGTAGTGTGCTCATTGTAAATTACCAGGGTAGTTGGTGAATTACCAGGGTAATTCAGCACTGAGAACGGGGTTAATTACCAGGGTAATTCAGATCCACAGCTAACAACCCTGTTTGTTAAAAACAGATTTACCAGGGTAGTCTATGTGAACGGGGTATACTTAGTATAAATCATTTATAGAGGAGATGATTGATACAATGGACAATCAACATCTTACCAAATGTTTATTAATAGTGCAGCCTTTTATCAGCATGACCAGCGCCCACTGTGATAATGAATAAATATATAACTATAGCTTGTATGGTATTCAATGACTGATTCGTAAACTTCCCTTACACGTATACACACTGTACGTGTCCCAGTCCTGCACTGCAATCATAACACGTCCATTACAGATGGATCCAGAACGGTAATGGAAGTGGAGGTATGCATCAGGCTCTGAGTTATAACATATACTGATTGGAATATGACAATAATATTTATTATTAATAGTGTGGGGGGGGATAACTGGTTTGGTTAAAGCACAGACTCCATTTCATCTTTTTGGCAGGTGAGTATAATAAGTAGATATGTATAAATGCTAGTGTTACCGAGTTGTCGTGTGCAGTAATGTACAGCATTACAGAGGAAAGGAAAGAATGAGATAAGAAATAGTATCTGAGAAATAGTGAGTGGGGCTGGCAGTAAGACCACGAGGAAGGAAAAGCAGCTGAATCATTTCTTGCATTTACCAGTAAACTGGTTGTGAATAGCAGGACGGGAGGAATAGCTGTGATATTCTACAAATGTTATATTTCATAGACTGTACCTAGAAAGCAGTCATATAAGAAAGAATAAGACGGAGATAATTCATGAGACTGATTATGTAAACACTGCATGAGCAAAGCTTGTACATACAATTTATAAGGATCCCTCCACATATAACACACATGAAAACATCTACAAGCAACATCAAGGTAACTCTGCATATATATTTTCAATACCCCATCAGCAAATGTGCAGACATACAGTATTTATGGCCTGAAGTTTCTATGGCTTTACTTAATACTATGGTGTTGTAAAAGTAAAGCCGTCCAGTATTTGTGGGACACATGGGAAGGGGAACGCTGTAACCGCAGGCCACAGGCAAAGTTGCTCCTAAGTATAGACAACATGCAAAATGCTTTCCTAGTTGCCTGGACAGAGAGCAGGAATCTGAATGTATTGGNGGAGTGTGAATGAATAACATTCCAGCTGTTACCCCACAACATGTCACCTAATTCCCATTCATTTATATTTCCTGAGCTTCCTTGTCAGCGGCACTGGGCATCCACTGTGGACCTTTATAAGAACTGTTCTGAGCTGTGAAATATTATTATATTTAGTAGAGAAATTGAGTATACAACCATTTCTGCAGTGATACAAATAAGTGTACTGCTTATATTAATCAGCCAAGACATCATTTAAGGTGTAAAGCTGGCCATACACTATGCCCCTGATGGCTAACCTGTGACACTCCAGATGCTGTCAAACTACAAGTCCCATCATACATTGCCAGGAGTTTGGAATGCTGAGCCTTTAGCACAAGCTGGCAAAGCATGATGGGACTTGTAGTTCGACAACATCTGGAGTGTCACAGGTTAGCCATCAGGGCACTATGCAATAAATTGTTTCAATCAACCAGCATAGCGTAGACTAGAGCACAATGCACTAATGTTCTAATAATCACTTGATAGGATGGGCCGAGTGACCTGCCTGATCATCTCATCAATGCTATTTCTATCCTCTTTTCTACATACATTCCACTATGATCGTGTATCTATAATGAGTGCAGTGTGGGACACATCCTGCCTGACTGGAGGCAGGGAGAGGAGCTAAGACATTAGGTCTTATTTAAACTTAGAGCTTATCCCCTTTTGTAGATCTATTTTATACTGCAGCTTAGACCATATCAGAATTCTCTGCTAGACAGCAGTGAAAGGCCCACATTTACTAAGCAGGGAGATTGAGAAGTTGGGATGTTGCCCATAGCAACCAATCAGTTTTACATTCTCCAGTATGTAAAATGAAACAGAGCTTGAATCTCATTGGTTGCTATGGGCAACATCCCAACTTCTCAATCTCCCTGCTCAGAGGCAACTGCACAAAATAAGATCACAACCCTAGAACCTGAAACTACCCTTTATAATGTATTATACCTTTACGTGCATTTATAACAGAAGCATAAATTTAACCTACATATATATATATATATATAACAGAACATAAATTTAACCTACGCTTAGAACACTCATATTGGTAAAACTATTAAATTATTTAACAAGCTCCGGGCATGAAGCAGAAATTAACCCCAAGCAAAAAGGAGGAGGAGGAGGAGGGGGGATAAAGTAGTAGATACTCACTAAGGGCCAGAATCAAATCTTTAGGCACTCATGATTCAAGCTGGCCATACACTATAAAGATAAATTGTTCCAATCATAAGATTTTTCAAGAGTGGGTAAAACCATGTTGAATTGCAGGGGAGGTAAAATTAATTAATTGCAATCAGTATTACAGGTGAGAGATGATGTTTCCTATCCCAAGTCTAATAACAGTGTAACAGTAACACTGGTCAGTATCTGTGTGCAACATGCAAAAATAAAGTATTCTCCCTGCATGCACACACTGACATTCATTTTACCCCCCCCTGCAATTCACCATGGTTTTACCCACTCCTGAAAAAACTTGTAACATCATCTTATAGTGTATGGTCAGCTTTAGTCAAGAGTGGGCAAAACCAAGTGTTTTGCCCACTCTTGCAAACAGTATTCAGTTTACCTCCCCTGTAATTCAACAGGGAATTACCCATACTTAACTAAATCATGAGTAGCTAAAGATCTGAATCTGGTCCTAATATCTTAAAACACCCCTTGGTGTATGGGTAATATTTGAGTGTCATAATGTGCATCCTACAAAAATATCCTTAAAACACAACATGATTTGTTCAGGAACTAACAACTTTAACTGGTGTGTTGCCCCGGCTTACTGTAACTGGCATGTGGTCTCTTAACCTCAGTATATAATCCAATACGGTTTGTCACATTTATGATGTTTGATTAAGATAAACGTGTGTTATGTTATATACTGGAGAAGAACAAGCCTACATCTGAGCAAATAGACAAAACAGAATAAAAACATATAATATACCCACACAACACACTACACTACACAGTCCAGGATTTCCCAATCACAGCATGTACATAACCAGCAGCAATGAAATGTGATCCTATCTGAAGGCAAATAATGGAGAAAGAAAATCCATAGGAAATGGAAATCTGCATAACGGAGCCATGCAGGCAGATGCTGCAGATAGACAACAGGAAGATGCAGTCAGTCTTCAGTACAATCCGGGGCACAATTTGGAAATGTTTACTGCACCAGGAATTGTAGGTGCTGATATAAGCAGAAGTCGGCTGATGGCAGGAAACAGGCTCGGATATGTTTGTTACTACACAGCTATGAATAAGGATTTCTAGATAAATGAGAGATACAAAATATCTCTGAATAGTTAGAGATACAAAAGTGATAACTGCAAACATCTTGCAAAATGTAGAACAATTGTGAAAAGTGCTTGTTGGACATACTAAGCACAACTTGTGCCTATGGATTCACTGAACACCAGGAATGTTTACCCTTTTCAACTGGAATCATATAAAGTCATGATCTGATGAATATCTGGGATCCAGTCACCACAGCCAAGTCCCAGCTATCGCTGACAGTAGTAACATTCAGTTGTGTCTGTACATATATATTTCAGTAATTCAAGACTTCCCTATTAGTGTCTTAAGTTTTAGGCAACCTCCTCAGTTGAATAATAATCAGTTTTACACAACCCATGTTTCCTTGCATAACCCTAGGGGCGATCTCAGACCCTATAGGCTCCCTAGGAGTAATCTCAGACCCTATAGGCTCCCTAGGAGTGATCTCAGACCCTAGGAGTGATCTCAGACCCTATAGGCTCCATAGGAGTGATCTCAGACCCTATAGGCTCCCTAGGAGTGAT
>JABWIB010000998.1:0-10580 GCA_016617825.1 Platyplectrum ornatum
CAAAGTCACTATGGGCCAGATATTTAGGCACTCATGAATTAGTCAAGTATGGACAAAACAATGTTTTATTACAGGGGAGGAAAAATATATGTTAGTGTTTGTATGCATGGAGAATACATTTTGCATTTAGTACACAGATAGTGACCAGTGTTACTGTTACACTGTTATTAGAAACATCAACTAGGAAACATCATCTCTCAACTCAATACTGATTGCAACTAATTAAGTTTAACTCCCCTGCAATTCATCATGGTTTTGCCCATTCTTGACTAAAGCTGGCCATACACTATAAGATAAATTGTTCCAATCAAAAGATTTTTCAAGAGTGGGAAAACCATGTTGAATCTTGAAAAATCTTTCAATTAGAACTATTTATTTTATAGTGTCTATAATGTTTTTCTGAAGAGCATGCCATTCTTTCAACTTGGAGCCCAAANGTTCTGCATAGGATTTTGATACAAAGTTGGGCAAAGTCATTGATATTCCCTTGGTTTAAAGTTCAGGAGATGGAAAAGAGTCAATATATTGTTGTGTCCTTTATCTGTAGACTCCATTGCTCACTCATATTTTCAACATTTAAAAATGTCAGGATGCATAAGCCACATAGCAGAGAGTATGTGTGGGTGTGTCACGGTGTGCGTTGGTTTGTAGCGAATACCCTNAATGTTCATCAGGCAAATGTAGCAGTTTGTGCAGTAGTCTTTTGGTTCCTCCATACCATTAAAAATGCGAGATTCACAAAACAATCACATTTTGAGTGGATATGCACACTCAAANAGCATTCCTCTCTGTATCTGGAACCAACAGTTCCAGAATTATGCATCAGAGCCTTTTTCNGCTGATGAGGAAGCATACATTAGATATGCATTGTGGAAGGGTGATGCTATGGTAATTGTACAGTGAGGCCTTGCCTAAAATATACAATGCAACACAATTTTTATGTAGCCAGAGTAGAAGTATGGTTAGGGCCCTGTTGACATTAAGGACTTCTGAGCGAGATGAGAGTTACAATATCATACCTACACTATTAATGAGTTTCATTTGCAACAGCTAGTGGGGTATATTTACNAAGCGGTAAGATTGTAGTGATATTTGAAAGTGGGGATGTTGCCCATAGCAACCAATCAGATTCAAGCTCTCTGTTTCATTTTACACTCTGGNAAATGTGAACTGTGATCTCACTGCAAACTCACNGCTTAGTAAATAAANCCCATTAATCCTGGATCCAGTCTAATGACACTTCTTGCAAGAAGAATCTGAGATCATATGTTCTCTGAAAATCAATATATAGTGCAGTCATTATGTCTTAATATACACTTATATATAATCCATATAGGAATGGTTATAAACAATTTTAACACTGCTTAAAGTAAGTGATGCAAAAAATCCCTTATTATCTTTTCATATAATAGTTGATATAATAAGATACTTGAAAAAAATGCTTTCAATGCCGTACTCTGTTACANAGCAGCAGCATGTATCTAGATGGCACTTTCCATACTGGAAAACTTTCTCAGTTCTAAGTTGTCTTCAGATTTTCCATACTTTAAAGCTGGCACTGTTAGCTGTTTGCAGTCACTATGGATGTATGTTTTGTGTAACTGATAATTACATTGTCCTACAACCATCTAATTTTCTTAAAGCTATTTTTTACGCTTGTTGGCATAGGATTTTACACTTTCCATACAGTTCAGATTATGGTTTGTTTCCATTTCTGGTACATTTCAATGTCTTTTTGCTTAGTAATAGTATTGTAATGTGTATGACATAATTGTAATTAAAAAATAAAAGGAATATCTAAGACTACAAATCCTTCCCAATTATATTACTTTAAGATAATACTTCCTGTATAATGCAACATTAAACTTGAATTACACTAATTGTTATTTGCAGACAATATGACCAGCAACAAGTTATTTGTTATGGGACCCTCACCATAAAATACATTTACCCCTCTAACATTTAATGGTTCATTTAGAAGTGTTATAGAAAAAAATGTTGTCACCATTTTTTAAAAGTAATACTATAATGTATATCCACTAATATTAACTGTACACTAATTTACACTATAACCAGTTGCTACACAATGGTCCTATACCCAAATTTGATATTTCCTTATTTTCTGCAGATGTGGCAAACATATTAAACGGGGTCTCACCACATATAAGGCGCTCTGTAACCAGTCATCCACTCCCTGGCATACAATCTCTTCAATTTACAAAATCCTCCTCAATGCTTTTTCGGTAGTCCCAGTTACCTTACCTTGAGTCCTGACCGCTCACCTTATCCTCAGAATAGTCTAATATATGTATACATAGTATATAAATATTATGTCCCATGTTTNTTCTCGAATTTTCTCTGTGTTTGAAACCCAAGATCCTCAATAGATGGTACAAAACACCTCAGATGAATGTTGAACTCCTACAGTGAGAGTAGCATTTCAGCACCCTGTCCCAGCACAGCCCTTTAATGGTATATGTGTGCAGGGCCAACTCAACGTCTAAGGACATGTTACCCAGGAAGCCAGTGGAGAGAGAAGAGGAGACCTGCACAGATACGATCCTTCATAATTCCAACAGCTGCCGACCTAGTTCCTCTAGTCTTTCTTATCTTTAGTGACACATAATGTGTAATATATTAGTTGTNCAGAATTTAATGTATGTATGTCCTTCTAGAGAAATTGCCTACCGAGCAGAGCACTGTATGCTAGGTGAGGCCTCTAGAACACTAAATGCCTTTAAAGTGGCATTGATACTTCTCTCTTGCTACTATAGCATCTACTTTTATGGTTCACATTACTTTTTAAAAACAACTTTTTATTTACATGAATAGTCAAATAAAATAGTGACTCCTAGATGCCATTAGTCAGCAGTAGCTTCTAAAGTATTGCTGATGAAGCTATATTGATTCATTGGGTTCTTTAGTCTATAGAAGTAGCTTATCAAATATATATGTAAAAATTACTGACATTCATTTTAAATTAGTAGCACGGAAAAATATCACACTGGAAAAGCCCTAGTAATTAATTTCCCCAACTGACCTTTTCGGTCTTTCCTACTTCAATCCACTTCCGTGCGTCAGTAAACATCTATCACACGTAGGAGCCAAGCCTGCTTTAATCATCCTCTCCATTGCTCCATGCACAGCTGCTAAACATTAGAAAGTCATATGGGAGGACCATGTTTTGCCATGTAGCTTACTACAATATGATTGGTAATATACCAGCTCTGATGTTTTCTCTCACTGGCTTCAATCGACATATGACTACATACTGGCATCAAATCAAGCTTTACATTGTATTACTAAGAAACAAAATATGGAAAGGCATATTGAATAAAATATCTGAATGAAATATTTAGAAAATGTTTATTAAAATAAAACGTATAGAACTTTTTTCCATTTTCCATACTATGTGATACTTGACTTGATCCCATAGTAGATTGTTTGGATACAAGTAGTGAAAGAAGACAACACAATTTTTTATTGTGTAACACAGTTTTATTAAAAAGAGATACAAATCACATAAATGATGGTTAGATTCAGTTGGTGTTTATTGTGTGATAATAGGTNTCCAGGAGCCTCTATCTCAATAGTTTTTCACTGGATAGGTTCTGNCCTTGTGCTTTAAACTATATGCATCAAAAGCTAACAAGACAGGAAGTCTTAACCCTATATGGTTATGAATAGAAAATATATTGNCATTTGTTATTTTACTAATNTCTACATTCTACATATATGCAGTATAAGCTAGCATTGTATGATGATAGAATCACAAACTTTATTCCCAGTACATAGATATCAGGTTATGTCTTACCATCCTGAAAATGTGTTACATAATCTAGTTCTACATAATGTAATTATTAAACATAAAAAGCACAGAATAGAAGAGAGCTGCACCTTAGCACTGTATACAACCCCCCCCCCACATGGTTCTTCCTCCCAGTATGTGAACTCCTCTCTCCTCAACCATCTTTGCTGAAATTGTTATGGAGGTCATTCAACTGGTTCTTCCTTCAGTCATTCTCCATATACAGTTACATATTCCTCTCCCTTCTATTAACAGAAAATCTAGAAGCTGGAAGAGATAAATTAGCCACAGCACTATCATCTTCAATTTCTACCTCAGCATCTCCTTCATTNTTGTCATCCAACCCAATTCCTTTGCTTCTCAATTTTCTCTCCCTGACTGACTGTCCATAATCCTGCCTACCCATTCCTCCAGCTTGCACTATTTTCTCCAAAAGTATCTTGCCAGCCCTGTCCCCTATATTTTCTCATCCTGTTAACCTTTTCTTTCTCTCCCTCTCTGTGAGCTGCCCTGATACTTGAGCTTGAAATTCTTCCTCGTAAAATTCAAACACATTATCCCTGATCCATAGTCTTCTCCTAGCCAGCCAAATTTGCTCCTGTGTCCTCTATGATGCCATCCTCTCACTATAACCAGCTCATTTGCCATTACATAACTCTTTAAATGATGTCTATGATGTTACTGCGTCTGGCTTGTTCCTCCACTCTCCCTGAAACTGATCTCTCTTCTTCACAGCTTAGCCTGCACTAAACCACCACTACCTACACAGACCGCTCTCTTCAACCTCAAGCCGCTCCTGACTACCTCCTACACTGCTTACTTCTCTGCCTATTCATCCCTGAACCTTAGGTAAGTCCACACACAACAGACAGCCCCACATGTCACCTGCAAATTACACAGAACTACAAACATTTGCAGATAAAATCACACGCTCACAAAAGTCCAACAGACAACTACAATATNGAAATACTAAAACAAATCAGAGAAGGGTTCTGATTGTCCATACAGACACTCTTACACCATTCCTTCAGTGGGAATGTGAAACAGGTTCAGTAATACATTCTGACAAATGGAATGCATATGGAAATCTAAATGCCNTCAGTTACAGGCAATTTACAGTGAACCATCAAGAAAATCATGTGGCTTCAGTGACAGGAGTAAACATGCAGGCAATTGTTTGGATGCCAAAATACTCTTTTTGATGAAGATGAGAGGCGTTCCTAATGAGCTGTTTCAATCACACCTTGATCACGTTTGCTGTAAAGCGCTAAAAAGGATGCAGATTTTATATTCTCCCTGTGTTTGCATGGGATTCCTCCGGGCGCTACGGTTTCCTCCCACATCCTAAAAAACATGCTGGAAGCTGAATAAATTGTCCTTAGTCTATGTGTAATTGCACCTATATATCAATCTCCTCTAGAATGTAAGCCTGCGGGCAGTGCTGCTTCCCACCAATTCTCTCTGATAAAATTTGTGTTACGTAGTATGATGGCGCTATATAAAAACCTGGTAATAAATAAATCAAATAATAAATAAATAATAGCAATAATAATCAGAACAAAACTTTTTTTTTTCATTGTTTTCGCTGATCAGATTCCGTACATAGCTATATAACTTACCTTAAAGTCATAATGCAGTGTAAAATAAAATTGCCTCTAACTGTATTTTAGACACATGTATGTATGATATTCGGACGATGGGACATTTAGGAAAAAGTAGGTAACTTGATTTGAAATACATTAACACATTTTGTAAGGAAAAGATAACTAGAAGTAACAGGCGCCTCAGTGTGAGCACACAGTTGAAGTTGAAAGGGTTGAGATAATTTGGGGATTACCTTTCAGACACATCACAAAACAAAAAACTAGTTTGACGTAAAACCAAAAAAAAACCCCTTGCTTATAATCTAATACTCGGTATACACTTTAACAAGTTGAATACAAAGATTTGTATATAACAAAATGTTTGCATTNAAACAAAGAGCAACGTTCAATAGCAACAGTCTTACCATATTAGGTGGACAAGGTGAATTTATTAATTTGAAAAGACAAGCCCAAAAATATAAATTGCTAAAATATGAATGGCTTTTGTATATAACATGTTATCACTAGCATTATCTAGCAGACAACATTTAGGGTGGGCTGGCAAAAGATATTGTTTTAATGCATTATAAAGGACACAGCCTGCCTATGTTATGAGCTCTAATAAATGGAACGTTTGATGCATGCTAGATTGTTTGTGCCCGCATCAGCCCCCATTACTTTACACTTTACATGTATTAAAAAAGTAATTTCCATTATCTATACTATAACAAAAAATGTAATTGGCTGGACAGCATCCAATATCTATATTATAACAAAAAATCTAATTGGTTGGACAGCAGTTCCTTTTTAAATCTGCTTCAGGCAACTCGTTGTTACCGTTTATAGCTAAATTCAGCTCTCATTTCACCTTCAGCTTCTCTTCTGCCCTGCTCTCCTCCTTAGCTGGCCTTACTCCAGCTCTTTCAGTATCTTAGTATCTCGGTATATCTCTNACATTATTTGGCAGTTAGTCCTGTTTGTCTGTGCCCACTGTCTCCCGTTCNGGCCTATGTTCTTTGTCTGTGCTTAGTGTCAGCGTCCGGGCTTTGGTTGTTTAGTTGTGGATTAGTTGGGGACCGTGTTCTGCCACCACCGTGCCGCAGCAAAACCATCCTCACCCTCCGAGGCTCTGGAGAACTCCAGGCGCTGGTTTAGTCTCCGCACCCCAACTTTTACTTTTATCAGGAAGGGTTTTTACATTATAACCTGTCAACGTCCAAACTAAAAGAATCAGCCATTATGAAATATTGATTACTATTGTCTTTTTTAATGTATAATGCAATGTAATGTATTAATGTTTAATTAATAGGGAGAAAAAAATCTATTTTATTCATGTACATACATGGTCATTTTGGTACAAAGTTTAGACTGTACTTGTAGCAAATAACATTTCTTATGCAGTGATAAATGTATAATGTATAATGCAATGTAATGTATTAATGTTTAATTAACAGAGAGAAAAAATCTATTTTATTCATGTACATGGTCATTTTGGTACAAAGTTTAGTAACAAATAACATTTCTCATGCAGTGATAAATACGATATGTAAATCAAATGGGGATGCAAGGAGTTCTGTATGAAGATGATTTATGAACAAAACAATATTCTCTAAGGTGTTTCCCCTATCAAGCCCTATTTCAGCACATTGAATCAGCAGGGAACAAAGACACTGTCTCCTTCTCAGCTTGTTTTTTATAGACAAATGTCAAGAGTGTCTTACCCAAAACATTGATCTGCAATGGACAATGGAACTCTGAAAACCAAAAACACCTTTGAGAAGCATGATTTGCAAGTGGACCTCCTTTTTGTATATTAACTGAAAACATTGGGACAACATAAGGACAATTGATGGAATGGCGTCGCCAGACCAATCTAAGAGACAGAGCATCTGCATTTTAATGAAGAACCTTATTGTCAGAGCATCCAGTATTCAGTGAGAAATAATAACTTTTGTTAGCTGGGTACAAATATTCCTTACTGTGGACTGGAGAGTTAGTTCCAGCATGAAAACACCTGGACTATGGATGTCACCTAACATCATGACCCTGGATCATTTAGGATGCTGGTTCTTGCAAGTATTATGGACTCATCTCTGTCTAAACTTTGTCACTAAATGTCTAAGTCTCTTCTAGTTTTTAGGCTAGGTATTTGTCTATATGCTGGGTTATTTTCTCTCTGCTAAAATCTGTACGTTTCATGTACCAATTTCTACTGAACTCTTTGAAGGTATTATTAATTTGCTTTGCTTGTGATTATTGATTTCATTTGATTAGTAAATAATACTTTTTGTATTTCTCAGGAAATCTTTTATATATTATTCTGATTTTATCAAACCAGACAAAATAAATAATACATTTTAGGAGTTCCAGCCTCATGGAGGTCCCTGCTTCGNACAATATGACCGTGCGTGCTAATTGTTCAGGTGTCACACTTGAGTCAAGCGGTGGAGGCATTTTCTTCTCAACTGAGAGCTCATAATTCTGCCGAGATATTGTCCTCCTCACCGGTCTTCTGGTTGTGGAACTGACCTAATCCCTGGATCTAAATTACCCAAAAGAAGACCAATTCCTCTATCCAGCCTGAAGCCAAAGCAATGAACGAGTATATAGAGGAAAACCTCAAGAAGGGGTTCATCAAACCCTNAAATCCCCAGTGGGAACGGGGGTTTCTTTTTTTGGATAAAAAAAAAGACTGTGGTTTAAGACCTTGCTATGATTATCGGGAATTAAATCGTATAACCGGGGCCGGTATCTATCCCTCCCTATGATATGATAGGGATAGGGAGGGATAAATACCGGCCCCGGAAAGGGGTGAACAATGCACCGTGAGGTGGTTAGTGACTAAAATAGGGTTAGATGTATGGAATCCAGCTAGGACCAAATTATACACTGTGTCCGTAGTGGAGATAAGATTACTATACTGGAGACCCAGGAAAGGTTCGAAAGAAAATCCCGGACCTCTCTCCACAGAGCTCTGATCCTGGGGCAGTCCCATCATATATGAAGGTAGGAGCCCACAGACGAACATCCCCTCCAACAGGAAGCAGAGGCAGTTGTATCAAATTTTTCGATCCTGGCAGGGACCATATACCAGCGATAATATAATTTAAGGCGGTTTTCCTTAAGCTTATCGCATATAGAAGAAGATGCTACCAAAATTCTAATGTCTTCCCACTCTTCGGAAGTCAGAGCCCCAGAGTCCCCAAGTCACAGTCCCAGGAGTTCTCGAAAGAGTCAAGGGAGGCGTCAGTAGAATCTCAAAGGCTTTAAGATTGCGAGAAGACATCACTCCACTGACCGTGGAGTAAAAATGCTGCAAATGGAGATACTGGTAGAACAATCGATGTGGGATTTCCCAGACCTCTTGCAATTCTGAGCCATAATAGTGTGGCACAGGAAGTGAGACCCACACTAAAGGATTCAAGAGCTNGCTATATCATAACGGAAGCAGGTGAATTCCAAAGGACACATTGAGCCAGTTAGGCAGCATTATAATAGCGACGAAGGTCCAGTAGAACCAGGCCCCTGCCACTAGGAGGACGGGACATGATTTTCAGACGAACCCGGGGTCGGCGAGACAGGCAGACAAATCGATTTATATGAAGTTGTAGGAATTGAAGTCACAAGGGGGCACTCGAATTGGAAGAACCTGGAACAGATACATTAGACAAGGCAGAACATACATTTTTACAGAATTGATCTGGTCGATCCAGGAAATGAACATAGGGTTCCATCTATCTAAATCTGAGTGGATCTGAGAAAATAGAGGTGGATAGTTGGCTGCATACATTTGAGAATAAGATTTGGTCAAATAAATGCCTAAATAGGAGATTTTGGAGAGGTGCCATTGGAAAGGAAAAACAGAAGACAAAGAGGACAGAATAGAAGGTTCCAAATAGATGTCAAGGACCTCAGTTTTGTGTGGGTTAATCTTTTAGCCAGAAAGGAGACCGTATGAGGTAAGTTCCTGTAAGAGAGCAGGGACAGAAGATAGCGGGTCAGTAACAGAAAGAAGAACATNGTCCGCATACAGAGCAATTTTATGACTGCGAGTGCTGTCTGAGAAGCAAGTAAGGTGGGTTTCCTGGAGGAAAATGATGTCCGCATGCAAACGGCGCAGAGAATCTTCACAGAGGTCATTTGTGCTGTAAAAATACAACAAGCTTAAATAGAAAAAACAAATGGTTTAGTGGAGACATGCAGAACAGTGAACCAAAACAAGGGGCGGGAGAGCAGGGGAAAGCAGGGGAAGCAGAATATGAGAAAATGTAAGTAAAGGACACAGGTAAGGGTAAGCAGGGGTGGCACATACACACAGATGTGGAGAAGTGACACTAGGCGACAACCCTAGGGGGTCCCGTAATAAACAGTATACAAAAAAGATTGTAGTCTATTCTGTGTACACTGGGGGAGGGGTAGCGAAGAAACGGGGAAGAGAGGGGGGGAGGGGAACAGACCTAAACCGGAAAAGACTATACAGAACAGTAAGAAACAGTTAAACAGGCCAAAAAAGTCACAATGCAGGAGAGGACAAAAAGACAGCCAAAAAACCCTCAACGCATGGTGGCGTTGGGCCACCAGAGTCCGACNGAGGAGAAGCTGCAGAAGAGCACAATGATTAGGTCAGCGGTTGTCGGAGGGATGGCGGCCCCCATTCACTTTCTGCCAATCCGCCAACGGGGGCTTGACTCTCTGAGGAGTTGGAGAAGATGAGGAGGTGGCAACAGACGATCCTGCAGGATCAGAAGGTGATCCAGAAGGTCCTGACCTTGAGCCAGAGTCTTAGCAGTATATAAGGAGCCGTTAGCCATAACTTGGAGTTGAAAGGGGAAACCCCATTTATATTTGAGGTCATGTTGGCGGAGAATTTTAGTAATTGGAATCAGGTCTACATTTCTGGAGGGTAGAAGGAGCCAAATCGTGGAACAGTTGAAGAGAAGCCTCACGATAGGAAATGGTGGACATGCCCCNTGTTAGAAAAAGAAGTTTATCTTTTATTCTTAAATAACGAAAACGAACGATGACGTCCCTCGGTCTCGAATCCGTGGAACCCGTTTTGGTATTATGATTTAATTNTTTCTTATGAATTTTTTTATGTNTTTTTTCTTTTTCTTTTAGCAGTTTAGTTAGCACTGCAAACTGTCTTTGGTGGTAACGGCAAGGAACAGAGAGGATCAGACAATCATAGG
>JABWIB010000998.1:19724-35115 GCA_016617825.1 Platyplectrum ornatum
CTGACATTATGACACCTCATTGTTCCCCCAAGTGCTACTGACATTATGACACCTCATTGTCCCCCAAGTGCTACAGACATTATGACACCTCATTGTTCCTCCAAGTGCTGCTGACATTATGACACCTCATTGTGGTTTAGATAGGGCTTAATTTCAGGGGAGGGCTTATTTTAGACAGTTTACTGTAAAATAGGCTAGGACTTATTTTCAGGGTAGGTCCTATTATAGTGTTACATATTGTTTGGTATGGAGCACAGTCGTTTTCTGTTCTTTGTATTATTGTGCTGGAACAGGCAAAGTAGAAGGTGTGATCTCTACATTTGTCAAGTCATTATCCAATGCTCACTACTTCTAATACAGCTAGAAGCAGAGAAAGAAGCAGGTTTGTTACTGACAACCTAAGCACATACAACAACTCATTAAATAACAACCACTCCAGAAAAAAAAGAGAGAAAAGGAATTATTTCAGAATATTTTTAATGGAACATGTTTAAATATCAAAAAGCATACAGAGATAAAAACTAAAGATACATTTACAAGGGAGAAAATATTTGACACAAGATGCAGACTATGTTTTACATAAAAAAAATTGCTGTATTTTATGCAACACAAAAAGCACAAACTTTAAATTTTACATAGAGCAATAAATGAATAAAGAAGCTAATTATTTGATTCAATCATGTGGACTTCCTAAAGTCATTAACATCCCAAAGTTTTATTTTCTGTAAAATATTAGTCATGGGTTGTAAGCTCACACTCATATAAAGACTTTGATTATGTGCATCTTACATTTCGTACAGCAAATGATAAACGTAAAAGCTGACCATAGGGCAGCCCATTTTCTCTAAACATATACATTTTAAGATCACATTAGTACTATTGTTAAAATTAAACCAAAGAACAAAATAATTTTTCTTGGAAAACATTTTTAAATAAAAACAAAATAAAAGTCACAAGAAACACAGAGAGAATGAATTTAGTTATATTTATCACATGTGCACCTTGATGTAATAAAAAAAAATAATGTTAAAATACCCAAAATATTTAACTAAAGGAAAACTAAGAAAACAATTACCAAATATTTCTCCCAAGTAGACTAAAATTGCTAGAAAATTAAAAAAACAACTTTGTGTCTAAATAAAATTATGTATTTCAACAATAAAAAAATAAAAAGTTAATATTTTCAAACGATGAACACTTCAGTCATTTATTGGCTCTAGGTTAGATCACCTGATGAAGCGATGCATCATGAAATCAATGGTTGTACATCTTGGAAATTTGCCAATAGAGCTCTCTTCCACTGGTGTAAACACTTTAATTTGTCGCATGTGTGTGTCTCTTCCATTCTGATGATTTGCCAAAACTGCTATCTGAATCATGAAGGTTCGAATAGGCTTTTTATGTGCATCTGTTAAAGGGACATGTATCCAACCACTGGGTTCCACCAATTCAAGTTGCTGCAAAATAAATCACATAAGTATTAAATATATATCATTCTATACAAAAAAAATTTAGAAACTCAAATTGCACTCTCTCATTGGAGCAGAATCAATTGTTCTGTGATTTTGGTAGGGTGATAGAACACTAGGTTGGAATCACACATTTACCCACAGCGGATGCAATCCCTCAGTAGAAATAAATCTATGTAATACGTTTATCATGGCTCACCATCATATAATACATAAAGAGAAACAGAGAATTGGGGGCATACACAGTTGCATAATATTGTTTAATATTTACAAAAATCTACCTCACTATGAACTAATTTGTTTAAACTACTAATGTGTTCAAAGTGACTTCGTATAGAACCTACATTGCAGAACCACTATTGGCAACTAATTCAATACGTATTCAGCCAAATTTCACATATAGACTATTAGAACAAGGTCACCACAGTGTTTTAGAAAGACAACAGCAATTTCTAATAATGAGAACTGATTTCTTTGTCTTCCCACCTCGATTCTTAAACTCCTATGTCAGTCATCACTAGGGCTCTAATTTCATAATGGCTGCAAGGCCTACACTTTGACAAAAATCCTGTAAAGCATTGTTCATTTTATTTGCGTATTATGACCATCCCACTGGTCAGATCTTGGTGTGGTGGTTTCTGGTGAGGGTCAGATGAAAGCAGTAATGCTGAGTGAAAATAATATGGTAATGGCATGAAGCAAGTGCTTTACTTTATGTGTACGGACCATAATATTTAAATAAATTATTTCAATCTTTCAACAAACAAAAGCATTATAATATTAAAAATGTATGACCGGTACATTACTTGTCAATAAGCAGCGGCTAAAATAGAGAACACAAACACTAAATGTACACAATATTTTATTCTCCCTAAGAAATGCCATAAATTCCAAGAATTAAATAAGGAGTAAAAAATATGACTGAAACATCTTACACTTTGCCCTGAAATATAAACCATAGTTAGCACTTACAGCAAAGTGATAGACAAAATAAACTATTAAATCCACTATTTGTTATTACTGCAAAGTTTGCTGAAAAACAAATAATCCTACTTTAATGAATCCAATAATAGTCTTGTTTGCTCAGGATTAACATTGTGAACAAGGCTCACTTACAGAAAGTACAGACCACTTGTGTTGTAGAGAACATCTCATTATTTACTTGTATTAAAGAGAGCTCAGTGTAATTGGGCATCGCGTATTGCATTAGACATAACTAGTCCGTTTTAAAAAACAAAAAGTCAATGTAAGGCAAATGCGTAGAAACATAAATGACCAATGTGAAAAATAACAGTGTCTGGAAAAACAGAGAAAGGGATAAGGAAAAACTTTTTTGCCAAAAGATCTGTATGTATGTTTTCCTTTCTGGAACGTTCTCAATAACAAAATGTCACTCAGAAAAAAAGCTTGCTCTCAAATTTATAGTCACTTGTCCTTTAACAGATATCATGGCTGTGCCGCAGCACTGTACCTGTCAACACTTAAAGTGTTACAATCTGGCTGGTAGCCATCTCTTTTTTATGTAGGAAGAAGACGATCTTGTAGAAGTGAGGCAGTAGTTCCAAAAAGGGAGATGTGACCTGATCCAAAAGAAACTTCCACGGTTCCAAGCAAGTTAAAAGGAGAGACCCTACAAGAGAAGCTTTAAGGAAAAACCCAAACAAAAACAAGCAGAATGGATTCTACTGAAAGAGTCAATTGTAGGTATAAAGCTCTTTTACAGCAGCAAACAGTTATGAGACATTAAGACCACCATGTAAGGAGATGACTTCTGCATCTTTGGCAGTTCCTTGTGCTAGATCAGAAGCTTTCATATTCGCTTCAAAAAATGCTAGAGAAGTGCAGGACTGACTGAACAAGCTTGGTGGCAGGAGTAAACAAGCTGCTCATGTAAAGCTCATGAAATAATACAATGCACATTTAATACTAAAATGAAGAGATTGCTACAGACCCCTGGACACATTTCTGTTAATAGATAAAGTGCTTAGTGCACAATGAAACAATACTTTTTTCTATTACGCCTGCTTGCTTTGTAGAAAAACAGTGTCGACAAGATATTAACAAATCTTAGTGCATAAAACTACATCAACGGTCATTACCAATGACCGTTATGGAATGAGGTCTTCAAAAATGGCTTAAATATATAGTATTTTTATTTATCTTGTTTTTCTTCTTTTTGGCTTTCCTACTATAGTAACCTGTAATAAAAGAAAACTATCAGATAAAACCTTTTTAAAACACAGTGGTGCTTCACAGATATACACTCCTAACACACTTATAAAAACGTATTCATACTTAACATAGCATGTATCAGAATTTTACAGTTTATCCAATTTTAGCGCCTGCTGCATTCTGTACTCATCTACCATCAATAAATCATACATTACTTGACTGCAACTAAACCATGTAATAAGACCATCCCAACACTTGTAGTATTATATGTAGTAAAATCCCAAGAAATAAAAATCAAAACAAAATGACAAACACACAACCTAATACTCAAATAATATTGTACTGGATTGAAAACCAAAAATAATAAAATACTTAGTACTAGAATGTAAACTTACGGCTCACATAAAAATGTACAATTAATATCTAGTGATACTCTTCATAGCATACATGATTAAGATGGACTTCTTTCCGATTATGATTTGAGAGGAATAAAATACAACATAAACACACATAGCTAAGGAGGAGACAATGGCCAGTAATAGGTAGGTTCTGGTCTCTCTCATACACCTGTATTTTGTGTTTGTTTCTTAATTTTTAAAGCAAACAACATAATCTGGGTAAACGATAAACACAATCAACTGAAAAACCACTACTAACGATGTGCAGGCTTCAGTGGTTTTACAATCCCGCAATGCTTTGCTGCTGTAATAGGCTGCAATAACTCGTCTACAAGATTGCCCTGTACTTTATGTTCAATGGGAATTATTTGTGTGAGGATCGTGTGCACAGTACACACTGCAGACATCATGGCATCGTTGATCTGAAATACTGATCCAGATATCAGATATCTGCTGAAAGGGTCCTTTATCTGTTGATTGGAAAAATTCTCTTTCTAATGTGTACTCCGCAATATTCCTTTAAAAAGGTCACATTCACCATTAGAGTCCGAATCAAATTATGGAATCAATCAAATGTGATGTGAAAAGCATGGATTCAACCTGCTAACAAAAACTCTTTTCCTGGTCATGGTTTATTTTTGGGCAATAACCTTTATTCCCTTATAGCAATTCATATAGACGCATGGTAGAACCCCAAAACACATCTATCCAGAACATTTTATCAAGACATAGAATATCATTGCTTGCATAGTACAGAACGATGAAAATTCTTGCATCAGGCACATCTAAATATGAGCTGACTTTTCTCTGCCTTATAACAGCTGATTCATAAGGCAGAGCTGATGTCAACATTGGAAGTGATTTAAAGATCTGCCCTCTTGACCACACACAATGATATGCTACACAAAAGCCTGTATATGCAGACACTAAATATATCCTCATAGTAAACTGAAGCGGCACATATGAATACAGTCAGACTAGAAGCTTGGCTGTGAATAAGCAGCTTAACATGAGATGCCTTGGTGTCATGTTTGGATTCCATGCGTAAATTACTTAAATTCCATTACAGGGACTGCTGAGCAAAATATTAACAGCACAACATTATACACATTACAAAGCTAAATCTTAAAAAGGCTGCAGAAGCAAGTCATTTTCTCTATAATACATAACCATTAGTAATAATTGCAGTTTCATAAAATTAAAAAAAATGATAGGACAGAAGGGCTACTGCATCAAAACTGCAACTTAAATCTCATCCCACATTCTATCTATGCTTGAGGCAACAATAGAATTTGCAGGTTATTTATAAATAGCTTAAAATGGAAGCCTCCACAGGTAGCAAGGATTGGGGCGCTGTACCCAAGTTCCTCCACCTGCAAGCCACTCAGATAGCGTGTGGATGACCAAATTCTGCCTATTGCTGTGCGCAAATGCCCCCACTGCATNGGTACTCAATATAGTGGGGGCACATGCGTAACGTTATACAACACTTTCTGATGTCCTCTCCCACAACACAGTTAATGTTGATGCTACTAACTCCTCCCGCCATATCCTCTTTTCAGATCTCTATGCGCAAACCCTGGGCTTCAGACCACGTCATCTTTGGAGGTGTCCTTAATGTGACTGGCGACAATGACCTAGACAGGTCTGCCATGACAGGTGGGAGGCCCTTTCACTACTCACTAACTATCTGTACCACCCCCTTCAGACTAATACCCCCTGTATTATGGAGTAGCCAAAGCCAAACAAGGCTCACGATCTTCTACAGTCTTACAGCCAATCGCTTTGCTAAACAGAGACATAACAATCTTTACCCAACTCATAACTCTGAAACTGCATTCTCCCCAACCTACATTACTCAAGTAGGCTCAGAAAGGCTTCACAAAAGTGAGGCATTCCATACAGAGCCTGAGACAACTGAAAGCGGCCATGGTCAATACTCAAACCAAAGATAAATCCATGTCATCATCAGCCTTCATGGACACAGGGCTTTCAATTGTATATCCTGAAACCACCTTATCCGTATCTTTAAATTCCAATATTTGTGTTCCACCTTTTCTAAATGCCATTTATGACTCCCCAGAGGAGTATCCCAGTTTTACCTGGGTTGAGGTACCCAACCCAACCCCCTCTCACCATATACATTTTTATTTTAAATTTCTGTAAACTATCATTGCCACACTAGATGATTTTTAGATAAATTACACATTTACAAACTTTTAGGGTTTACCGTTAATGTTGATAAAACTGAAGCCCTGGCCTTTTTCTCAGAGGGTAAGAAAGGGACTCGGCCCTTTCCGTTTAATTCGGACTCCGGCTCACTGAGATACATCATTATTCATATTACACCCCATCCCTCACAATTATACTCCCACAATATTACAGATACCATCCAAAGCATTGTCCCTGTACTCAATAAATGGAAGCACCTACCGCTTTCCTTTTTGAGCTGGTGTTATTTGATTAAATGGTTATTTTCCCCAGACTGTTATATTATTTACTAATGGTCCCCCCTCCTCATCTCCAAACCTGTCTGTGCCTCATTGGACAAAGAATTTCTAACATTTATTTGGACAAACAAAAACGACCCCTTACCTCCCTCCAGAAACCTTCCTTGCGCCCTGGAGTACAGCCTGGCAGCATTATACAACTAGGCCAAGGACTGGGTGAGAAAAGACGCACTGTACACTAATGCACCCTTGAACAATGTGTCAGCCCTGACCTTTACCTTGTCTCCTTGTTGCATGCCCATCCCCACAGCCTGCCTTATACTGTCTATGATAATCACCTGTTGATTTTTGTCGGGCCTGGAGACTTGTTTGGAAATGCCTGAAACAACCGCCTGCCTATGGCCCTTTGATGGTGTCTCATTTTATTCACCCTGCCACTGGCCATCTTCATGACAATACTACCTCCAGTTCTACCTCCAGGCAGTCAGCTATACTCACACAGTATTGGAACATTTGCCATCCGTTGCTATTGGGGGCTTTGATGGCACGCTGTTATTCTCCTTAGCTAGGATCTCCATGTCCTTGTTGTATGCTCACATTAGGACCCTCCTCACCTGTCCACTCAATACTGGTCCAGCTTCTACAGGGAGAAGTTATATAAAATCCTCCAGGGGCCTACCTCATTCCTAAACTCTGCCATATTACTGAGTGTGCAAACAATGCCAATTCCTTATAATCCCATTCACTGATGCTGACTTTACCCATTGTTTAAGGTCCTGCCCCATTATGCAAGATTTTTGTCCAATCTTACACTCATGGACACCCTACACCTCACTATTGTTCCTACTTGTGAGTGGGCTTTCTCGAACATCATCCACTGGATCTTATAAGACGACTCTCGGTGGGCGAGTGGCCTTTCTGTGGTGGCTGTCTCTAAGAAAACAATACTGTCTGTATAGACAGACCCAGACCCTCCCAGGTTACATTGCACTTTTTTTTTTCCAAAAGGATTGGGTAGAATCTCCCTCTAATAAAGACCAACGTGTACCTAAATTTTTTCATACCTGGCGGCCCTATGTCTATAGCCCCCTGCTACCACTACTTTGCTAACACAATGCTTACTTACATGAAATTTACTTAAGAGGAATCCTTTACCACTAAACAGAGATCGACTTCATAATAATAGGCAGATCAAGTGTGAATTGTAAAAGTTGGAAAATTCTGACTACCTAAAAAATATTTCATTTTTTTCTACCAGACTATTACAAAAGTATGTCTAAAGCTTCTATGTGCCAACATGCTATGTGCCAACAATCTGTACATGCTGTCTTCTGCAAACCTGGCTGCCAGCAAACTCAGCACAATGCTGAATAGTTTAATAAGATTAAAATGAAAAAGAGTGTGGGGGGGGGGGGGTCACTCACAAAACTATTTAACTTTGTAAGATATTTACACTAAGGTTTTATAGCCATTCCGCCTGGCAGCAAATCAGTTCAGATAAAATAACTGTACTTATCCAATTACAAAGCTGCTGTCACTAAGCCCATGGAGGACTATCATGAAAAGTACCTGCAAGTCTTTTTATTTTTTGCCAGAACATTGTTTAAAAGTGTTATTATGGAGAAACAGTATTTTGTAATTTGTTCCATTCTTTAAAATCCTAATAAAACACAGTTTTTGAAACGCCCATCATAAAACAGCACACCATGTCTTTCCATTAATACCTAATATTTCATTACTATTCATCTATTTGAAATTATAAAGTATTACATTCTATGTATTACAGCCTGGCATTTGAAGCTTGTGTAGACAAAGGGAAAAGATTGTACAAGCCTCCCAACACCTGACCAGACTATTTACACAAACTTTCCTTGAGACCTACAACCACCAGTGTTCACACCTGTTACAATGTTAATAAAGATCTCTTACCTCCATCTGCTTAAATGAATCGTGTACACACTGAAATCTCTGGCTGTCCAGATGACACATTTATAATGTTTTAATGAGCAGTCTTCGAAAAATAGCCAAACCAGTTACAGGGGCTGGTTGAGTATTGGTGATCAGTTTTAGACAAGTAATAAAATCTTAACCAAATCAGAGACTCCCAGGACCATATGTTGCAAACATGACAAAACACCAGGTAGGTGTTAAACAGAAAGAAGACACCAGCAGTAAAGGAAAGCATATTTACACGCAACCAAAATAGATGTTTTCCTTTGACTCCTCCTTTTAGCAGTCTGAACAAATAGGACATACCAAAGCAATGCCCACAAATTAGGGAGGAGAACTAAAAGTACATACAATGAGGTACCTAAAACTACGACACAATACTCTCCTTCCAAACCCCGCATCCGCAGAGGCCAGGACATGGTATGGATAGAGGACCAGCCTGGGGCTTTACATAATTCCAGGACTGAGGCATGTTCTTAATGAGCCCAAAAGGTAGCAATATATCTAGAGGAGTAAGGTAGCAGAGGGGGGACCTGTCCACCATTTAATTTATATGCTTCCTGGATACAAAGTCTTATGCATGTGGCTATGCCAGTGGTTCCCAAACTGTGTGCTGTGGCTCCTTGGGGTGCCGCGAAGCTCTCATTGGGGTGCCGCGGAATGTTCTTTCCAACGTGTTGCCACGTTGCTAGTGTGACTTAAACAAGATGTGAAATTGTGCTTCTAAGAGCTACACAAGATTTAATGTCAACCTGAAGTATTTCTGTCTTTACCTATACAGTTTTTACACTTTTTTGACTCAAAAAATTTTAAAAATTGGAAACTATTTGTCTTAGGGGTGCCTTGAAAATGTTTTGGAGACCCTAAGGGTGCCTCGACTGAGAAAGTTTGGGAACCACTGGGCTATGCTATTTTTTAGAAGCAACGTTGCCTTTAGTTTTTTTGTTTTTTTACCTTACCTATTTTTTTTTTATTATTATTATTTTCTTTTTTTTTTTCCAATAAAGCTTTATTGAGTACAAAAGGCACAAAAGATTTGTATACATAACATTGGATATGCAGTGAACAATACAGAACATAATACAATAGGCCTGAGACAGGCAAATGTGTAAAACAAATAGTGGGCCCTATCACACGGCCTGGAGCGAACATTACGTCATAGAAACCAACAAAAATATCAGACAGGAAAGAACTCTGTGGAGGAACAAATGAGGCCATAGAGACATCCACTGACAGAATGACTGCGGAGAGAATCTGTGAGGGTGGACAAATAAGATTCCCATATAACAAAGAGGAGGGATATCCGGCACTCCCTATAAAGGAGCAATACCATCCAGTCCATCCTGAACAGGAAATACAGTTTTTCTTGGAAAAGAGGGAAGGGGTAGAGAGTGGGCTAGTCCATGTTTGCAGGATCGTTTTTTTGGCAGCCGCAATGATGCAAAGTAGCAAGTTCCTGATACCTCTAGGCCCCTTGAAGGTTCTAGGCAAGATGCCGAACAATGTTCACTCCTGTGTCATAGATAGGTTGATGTCCAGGAGACTGTCTGCAAAAAGCTTTACCCTAAGCCAGAATAGTCTCAGTAGAGGGCATTCTGGCACACATGAGAGTCGCTGAAGCCCACTCGGTATCTCCTAGCCAGGGAAAAGTGAGCAATGGTGATGAAACAATTTAAGGAACATTTCCAGGTATTGTTTGGAGGGGAGGGCAAGTCTGGCATAATTCAATGCGGCCTGGATGACGTCACAGGAGAGGGGGTTTAGTAACTGTGCCCATTGGGCCACCCCACCCCTGACACCCTCATATACCCGTGGAACACGGAGGAGATTATAGAATCGGGAGACAGTAAATCGTCCACACCCCATTCTGGGCCCAGAGGCCAAACGGGTATGCCGCCTCACCACGCCGAAAGGCAGGGTTATGCAGAAAGGGAATATAGAGGGAAGTGCAGGCGTTAAGGTGATAGCAGTGATGGACAGTGTGCCAGACCTTCCAGGTGGACCACAGCAATGGGTTGTCCTTCTGCTCCGTGAGGGGGGGAGGGGTAATCTACTGTTCGTGGGAGTGGAGGAAGCAAATTAGACTAGTGCTCTGTAACAAAAAAAAAACAAAACTGATTTGAGGGGTGTATTTATATTTATGTTTCAATTATTGTGAAGGATGGCCGCAAAATTATAATTAAACATGTTCAGAAAGTGAACAGACCTCTGTGAAATCTGGTCTGTTGGAGTTTAATGAGACCTATACGCAGCCAACCCCCCCTGCCCAAATAAACTTGCGAAATATGGCATTCAAAGACTGGACATCTTTACTTTAGACAAAAAGGGAAGGGTAAGGAAAAGAAAATAATTTTCAGTAGAATAGCCAGACCCAGAAAAGAAAGCTGTAGGGATTGGCAGCCTTCGAGATCCCGGATCATAGTGGAGATGGCTCTGGAGATGTTGAGTTCGTATAATAGGGACTGGTTTTTAGGGGTCGACACTCATAGATAGGTGATGGCGGTCGGGGCCCATTTAAAGTAGAAAGGTCCCTCCCATATCAGGCACCAGCTCTGTCCAGTCAAGAGCATTGCCACGGATTTCGCCTTGTTCATGAGCAGGCCTGAGATTCCACCAAAATATGCTAATACCGTGTTTCCCTGATAATAAGACACTGTCTTATTTTTTTTTTGGCCCAAAAAAACACCATAGGGCTTATTTTCGGGGTAGGTCTTATTTTAATTAACATTGACAGAGATTTATATAAACAGTTCTGATTTTATCCCCATCATGCACCCCAGCCCTGCTTTTATACCCATAATGCCCCCCAGTCCTGTGGAATTCACTAGGGCTTATTTTCGGGGTAGGGCTTATTTTCGGGGTAGGGCTTATTTTCGGGGTAGGGCTTATTTTGGACCGTTTTGCAAAAATTGGGGTGGGTCTTATTTTCGGGATAGGTCTTATTATCGGGGAAACACGGTAGGGACATTATGCCCATTAAGGCCATTCGCAGATTGCCAACATACGGTAGGATATCATCAGCATATGCCAAAATTTTGACCTTCCTCTCCCCCACCCGTATAATATACCTTTTGGAGCTTTTGGTAGAGATTGCTCGACAGATCTCTGCTGCCGCCATTTCCTGCACTAATAGACCTTTGTGATGGAGGACAGAGAATGGGCGAGGGAATATGAAAGAAAAGTATAGTCCAGATGGGAGAAGGAATGATGGACTAGAATGTGAATGTCAGGTCATGTGGAAATAGCAGGTGCCAGGGGACGCAAAGTTGCAGAGTGGACAACAGGAAGGGAATGCCCTTCCATGTAGGGGAAAACGGGTGATGAGAGAGGAGACTGTCGATTGAGGGATCAGCTACGGTATTAAAGTTTCCACCCAGGATGAGCTGACGCAGGTGGCGGGACACCAGCAAGTGAACAAGGGATTGGAAAAATTGGAGATGATCCTGGTTAGGGGCATCAAGAAGCAGGAACAGACCATTAGGTTGCAATGCCCTATTGAACAACGTAGCCAACCCCCTGGATTTGGAGCATTAGGCCCTGTATGAGTTATGGAGCCAACTGGTCCGTAGAGTGATGTCATCCCCTTCCCGTCAGTGTGTCTACTGGAGAAATAAGATGTCAGGCTTAAGTTTGCGCAAGCAGGCCAGGACCTTGTGCCGTTTGACTGGCGAGTTCCAGCCACATTCCAAAAGACCACCCGAGTACCCGGGTGGTCAGCACGAGGAAGCGGGGAAGTCCACGAGGAAGGGCATTAGACCTACGGCAGGGTTCAGACTAAGTAGCGTAGAGATAAATGAATACAGAGTGTTACACTGCAGAGGTAAATTGAATCGAAGACCAGCTATGTACATTTTGAGCAATAACACAGTGACTTGGTGTACAGTTTTTTAAATTTTGCAAAAACAAAGACATAGGCAAATCCCACCTTGGCTAGTGGGAAATGCCTGGGGAACAGACAAACACATGTGAGAGTAGTGAGGCAGTATAAAACAATAATATCGTGACTCTGCATCCCACTGCAGTCTCCAACAGAGCAATAAAGCATGTGACCAATAGCAATACTCAGACTATTATCTCATAGGGAAATCAGGGATCAGGAGGCTCAGCTTGGGCATTCATACTGTTCAGGGCTAGTTGGGGGTCCATGAAGAATTTCTCAACTACATTGACCGCAAATCTAAGTTTAGCAGGGTACAAGAGAGCAAAATGTTGGCCGCGCTGGACTAGCTGTTGACACACCTCTGCAAACGCCTTGCGACGTTGCTGGAACTCCACAGAGTAATCCAGGAAGATTAAACAGAGGGCTGGTCACATGGCTAGCAGAGGGCATAAAGCATAAACAAGCAGGTGGGTGGAGCTACGTGGCGCTCCTTAATGTGGTGAGGGACTAAAGAAACCTCTCCCTGGTGCATCAGCACGCCCTATGTAGCTCGCCATGCTTGATGCAAACAGCGGCAGAGGGTGGCTTTCAGATCAGCGGCAGCAGAGCATTCAGCACACCTACACGGGAAAGAAAGAAGACAGATAGCAGGAAGAGGAGGGGGTTATACACTGTTATATACTGTCTTCTTTCTTTCCTCTAACACCTACTTNGAAGGGATAAACCCATTTGGTCAGACTGCTAAAAGGAGGAGTCAAAGGAAAATAACTTTGCTTTACATTGTGTAGAACTTTCAGCATAAAAAGCATATCTATGTAAATATAGTATGTTACGCAGCTATAAGCACTCTCTCTCTGGTATACTGTAAGTTTTGTTTTGTGTTGACTGTGAACAGGAGTCCAAATATTAACCATTTTCGCAGTAATTATGCAATGAGCAGACATTTCTTATAGCGTCTCATTTTGTGTTATTCTCAGTCTGGCTAAAACTTCTGAATTAAGAAATATTTATACAAGGGGCTAAGGTTATAGAAGTTTGGTATCTTGAACAAGAGTGCGACACGTAGTAGTCACATTAAAACTTATTTCATATTAAAGGACACAGAGCAGCAAAAACAATTTAAATTCATCAACACGATTTTGGGATCCCAGTTGAGTGGAACTTTTTGCCACAACTCATGGGAAGAACTCATCTCAAGGACTTTAGGAACAGGAGTATAAAAATATTAAATACATGAACACTCATTAGGAGATTTCTGTACCATAGAATGATGTATAATGTTGAATAAAATTCCAAAAATAACTTGCAGGTCAGTGTCTCATCCTCCTAAGCAATGTTTTTCTGTATTTTGGTTGTTCGCAAAAGGTAGTGTGGAGGTTCGTCTAGTCTAGTTTTAGAATCAGCCTCATAGAACATGTCGTCTGGCTGATGAGGTACACACATAATGGTGAGGAAGCATTGGGATGTAGAAAGTAGATTTAAATAACCTGTGATATTGCATTGACATTCATGTTGTGAAAGTTCAACTAGGATTTGTACTAATTAATAACTAACTTAGTTGTGTCTCTGTGTGAGTGCAATGTGGGGATGTTGCCCTTATCAACCAATCAGATTCAAGCTCATTCTCCAGTGTGTAAAATAAAACGGCACGCTCAAGTCTGATTGAAAAGTGGGGATGTTGCTCATAGCAACCAATCTCATTGCAATCTCACGTCTTAGTAAATTTAGGCCTAATTATTTGTATCACCCAGTATGTTTGCAACTTTGCAAAAATAATGTCTCCATACATAATAATAACTTAATAAAATATTGGTTTAGAAGCTTAATGGCTTCACGCAAACATGAAAAATAGGTTTGTTACGAATAACTGTGTTTCTATTTCAGAAGCCATTGGAACCAGTACTCTACTTCTGGACAAGACAATGTTATGTTTATGTTGTAATTGTAGCTTAGGATATGTAGCATAAAGGGGCCGATTCAATTCTTGTTTTAAAATGCAAAGAAACAGCCATGTGCTTTTTTCGCGTCTATTACGGTAGCCATAACTCGCTACTTTTCTACTTTTAGTAGATACAACGTTAGACAAACAGCGTAAGGGGGCACGAAAAGAATTAAATTTGCCCCAAAGTCATTAATTTTTTTTCATGTAATAAAATGTGTGCATGTTATCATAAACAACAATGTTAAGGGGATCACTCAGTACGTTCCATACACACATCACACAACTCTTTGTAAAGAGAGAAACAATGTCAGATTGTTACTAAAACTTGCTAGTTTATACCCAGTTTAACACTTAAACTGCCCAGTACCACCAAAACTTTGTATATACTCCAAGCAATTATAGTTAATACACACAAACGGGCGAGTGACTGTTCCTATGTGAAACTGATAAATAAGTGCCAAAACATTTATGTATATCTAGACTCCAGTAGTAATCTATTGTAATGTGCAATTCCTGTTAAAACAACTTGGAAATAAAATATGGAAAATGAAAAAGAAAAACATAAAAATTAAATAAATAAATAAATAAATGAGTATTCACTTTGTTAATATGTTTATGGAGGCTGGTATTAATCATTAATCAAAGTCCACTATACAAATGGCAAGTGAGTTGAGTGTGTGGCTGAAAACAATCCCCTGATGCTTGCTGTACCGGTACTAAACTGCTTTTCAATGCTACATTGTGTTTATTGTGGCTCGCTGTAATTTGATACTTTTATCAACAAGGCCAAATATATTTGATTCATATTGATGACTGCTTATGTAATATTGATTGGCATTTCCTCTTTTTATATTTGTAAACTAATAAAGTTGTGTCTTTTAATAGGTATTTAATTTAATTGATTATTAAGAATGAATATACTCTAAAGCTGGCCATACACTATAAGATAAATTGTTCCAATCGAAAGATTTAAGCTAGGCACACACGGTAAGATAAATTGTTCCAATTTAAGGATTTTTTCAAGAGTGGGTAAAACCATGTTGAATTGCAGGGGAGGCAAATTTAATTAATTGCAATCAGGACAACAGGTGACAGATGCTGGTTCCTAGCACAAGTGTAATAACAGTGTA
>JABWIB010000998.1:37431-51808 GCA_016617825.1 Platyplectrum ornatum
GAATCTGATTGGTTGCTATGGGCAACTTCACCACCTTTCAAATTCACCAGCAAACTCTCCGCTTAGTGAATTTAGGTCCAGGTCCCTTTAATTCAGAGCTGCGCAAAAGTGCTTTTGAAAGCATGCGCAGATCAGCAAACATTTCACATCCTGGGGCTGATTCAGAGATCCGATAACACTACATGTCTAGATAAAAACATCTTGATTTCGATCAATAAATAGAATGACAGACAATTTCTGTTACGGAGTACAAACATGCACAATTTAAATATTCAAATATGACCAATATTTAAACATATTCTACAAACCAACAATAAGCAGCAATCAGTAAATTGTGAGGAAAGAGGGATCGTAGTAAGTTGAGAGGATATTGTCACTTTCCACTGGAGCAACAACTTCCTTTTAGTGTCACAAGTTCTTAATTATGTAATTTCAGTGCAGATTTCTATACAATGGGTTCTAAACGATTTTTTTTTCTTCAGAATCAAACTCCTCTATTGGACTATTTCTGTTGTATTAAAAAATACAAGAAATATGTAACTTCTCCAGCAAACGCACTTATAAGTTGTATACAGCACTCTTGTGGCTGATTCTTTTTTTATAGATGACAACACCAATATGTATTAAAATAATAAGCAATAATATAGAGTCCTTGGAAAATGTTAACCGTCTGGGAGTTGATCCATAATTAAATCGATAGATGAAAGAGCATTCAACCTACATAAGAGTTTTAACCCAAGAAACTGCATTACAGGAGTAAAAACATGCAACCCAAGGTAGTCCTTGAATGCCTGTGCAATGAGGGTAAACCATTTTAAAAAAGGACAGGGAATTATTTTTTAATATTAGTTCAAATTTGAACATTGTACAATTAACAACCCTCCCATTATTAGGTTTCGCAACTGAAATTAAAATGGACATTTTTCTAATCTACAATCTCTAAATAATTTCTATTAACTAAAAACAATTGTTTTCTTAAATTATAAGTGATTTGTATATTTTTGAAATATATAATTATGCTTTTAATATGTAGACGTTCAAATCCTTTTCATTCTATCACTCTATTGTTTACATTATATTGTGTGTGTGTACACACCAGCCCACTTTTCCAGCCGCTACCCTCCCCTTTAAAACAAGCTGTTTTTCTATTCTAGTTCAAATATCTAGAGGAAATATAAAAACATACAGGTTTGCCTCATGGCGTAATAACATTTTATTAAAAGATAAAATTATCTTTATATATGAAATGTGAGTAACACATCCATCCTTTAAAATTGGTACATCAAAAAAACTGTAAACAGCAGAGTTTCTTGTAAGTCACAGATCCTGCCAAACCCTGAACTGAATGGAGACAAGAGAGTAATCTCCTCAATGCCATAAATAATTAGATATTAGTAAGTGTTCATCCCAACAGTGAGATCATCATATGAATAATAGGCAAATATTTCTATCACACATTGTTGTGCAGACGTAACTGAATGAGCGGTTTACCCCATAGTCTGGCTGAGCCACTGCCACAAGTGGATATTTCTAATTCATGCCACAGGATGTTATGTCTTAAATTAATATTGCTGTATGTGTGCTTCATACAGATACCTAGAATATATAGAAACTATACTTCAAACATATGATCCTGGATGTTACTTCTAATTACCTTCAGAATTGGCACCCTAACCATGTGTAAGGCAGTTTGAGACAGTGCAGTCATTTAAGGCCATATTATGTAAATATGAAGGTATTTTATCTTTAGTCAGCCTATTCCAAGGGTAGGTAACCTGTGGCACTCCAGGTTTTGTCAAAGTACAAGTGCCATCGTGCTTTAACAGCATAAACAAAGCATGCTGGGACTTGCAGTTTTATAACATCTGGAGAGGCACATGTTGTCTACCTCTGACCTATACTAAAGTGGCATACTTTTGCCAGTACTTCATTCTTATAAAAATTTTTATAAGGCAGTGTGCAGTCACTTAGTTACCATGCCATGTAAATATAACTGTATATTACCAGGCAAAAAGAGAAGTCATTTCATACCCTAGTGGCATATTTATGCCGGTACGTTAACCAGTGTACAAGGCAGTGAGCCGTCATTCAATATTATCACGTGAAACATGTGCCAGTATTTCATGGGGTTAAAAAGTTTTCAGCATATTTAAAAAAAATAAATAAATCTAGTCTCCGTATACCTTAGGGACACCTGCTGATGGTAAAAGCAATAGCTTTAATTAATTTAATGGATGTGTGAACACCATTTTTTTTTTTTTATAAAATGTTCCTGTCTGTGTATTTCAGTTACAATTAACATTTTATATTATTATGACTGTGTGAAACAATAGCATCAGTGTATGAGTCATGCTGACTGCAGAGAAACTCTGTGGCAAGCATGACTCACACACTAAAGCTGGCCACACACGGGCCGAATTTCATTCCGAGCTCACGAATATCGAATATCACGAATAACGAAATTCGGCCCGTGTATGGCCACGACCGAAGGTTCCCAACGGCGACTAAACGCCGGGAAACCTAAACAAACGACGGATCGGATTTCCCGATTGATCTCCGATGTTCGTTTGTTTATTAAAAAAAAAAATACCTAAAAAAAAGAAATAAATTGAAATAAAATAAACTCACCCGTCTGATGTCTTCGCTGGGCACCACAGCGGTGCCCAGCACCTTCTCCTGTGCGGCGGCGTCTCTCTCCTGCACGGAGAGGACGCTGTATATGCGGGACGCCGTCACATGGAGGATTTTCGGCGGCACGCTTCAGCGCGTATACGGGAAGGCGACTGGACTAAAAAGACATGTGATCATTACGATCACAGTCTTTTTAGCTCCCCTCCCCTTCTCGCAGGATGTGATGCTTTTAGCTGGAAGCCGCCGATTTCGGCGGCTTCCAGCGACGGCTTTGCCTGCGGCTTTTTTGGCCGCAGGCAATCTGAACGCAGCATAAGTCATGAGAGTGAAAAGCTGAATCTGGCCCACAGTGAGGGAAAGCTTTCAGTACCATGTGACCTCCTCAGACTGCTGGCCTGAAGACACTTAAGATTTGTGTGGGGATTTTGTGCTAGTTGTATATGTGACCTATTTAAATATGTATAATAAATATAGAATAAATCACTTCCGTTTATTACCAAGAAGAAGTACCCCGCAGTAACGGATTCTTCACCCCCAGAAACTAAAGAAATGTGTGAATGTACAGAGACATGTATACATTTTTACAAAACAATTATAAACACCACCACAAAAAAAAAAAACAAAACAAAAAACCTGTGACTTAGTATTTTATCTGGTATGTTTTACAAAAATATGAACCCAGCAGTAACAGTGCCAATAATTCAATTCATTACAATTACCTTTAAAGAGATGATGTATAGCAAATTAGTTAATCCATTCTTACAGTACATCACTGCCATGTATAACCCTAGAGAAAACTTTTAGAAAATTTATATACTATATATGGTTTCTAAGGCGGATCAGTTTGTAAATGTACAGCTTACAGTTTAGGCAATGTATTTATCTGTCAGCACCCGTACTCCACCCGCATTACACCATAGGTCTTATCAGCCAAGAACTTCCAGACTAAAAATAAAAACTCAGAGAAATAAAGGCAGCAGTATAAGAACTACCACAGACATGTCCATTTAGTTTTCATAATAAAATATGGAGTCTCCTTCATGGAGGCCTCCCTGCACAATTAATTAAGAGTTGGCACAGGTTGTCTCCATGGAGACTTTAGCGGCATTAACTCATGAAAACATAAGTGCAATGAAACTGTAAAAAGAAGTCTTCTAGGAGTAAGCATGAAAACACTGGATGTGACACAAAGTATTTGTTTATACAGTCACTCAAAAAGCCAGAGGCAGTAAGACAAAAGCATAGTCCCGAGCATCTTTGATAGAGCATAGTCAACCTGTATGTGCCAGGTCAGTCTTGGCTGCCACATTTTACACAAACATGGTAAATAACGTAAAACAGAATAAAATGTACTACGTAAGCACTACATAAAACAGTAACACCACAAGACCAGCTAAGACAAACAGATCTATTTAACAAACAGAAAAAGCCCTACAACCTGTGTAGTAACCATTACAACCAGTTTGAAGAACAAAATAATGAAAATATCATGGATTGAATAGGAATCCGCTTTGACCAAAAATGCATTGTTATATATGGCAGTAGTTTTTGTGATCCAATCTCTATTATATAATTTACTATTGCTGTGGTCCATTTTGTACATACACTACTTGCCAGTTTTTGAGCGCCCTCTTGAACCTTAATAATAACATCTATAAGTACATCCTGGGTTTCTTTTATTTTTTGATAATTTGTGTTTAATATTTTACATTTTTTAAAACAGATCATTAATAAAGTTTCTTATTTTATTTATTTATTCAATTCACTGTATCCAACATAGTGGCCAGGCGTGTGTCATCTACAAACTTCCATGTCCTGTTAACATCAAGGCACCTTAAATATGGTCATGATCAGTGATTAAAAAAAATAAATGTAAAAATATATAAAAATAGTTAGATTTAATTCTGTAAGAGATGACAGTAAATACAAACAAGGGATAAAAAGATCATTTTATAAATAAGAGGCAGGATTTACTGCTGCTAAAGCAGAAAGCAAGCACTGTCCAAGAATCCTTTCAATACATATTCAAGAGCACATTTAGAGTACATAATGTGTTGACATTAAAATTCTACATTCAGGATTCTGTGGTGCATTACTTACAACCATCGCTATATTTCCTGTCTAAGTAATGGTAATCTCATAACATATAAGCCAATGTGGGCCAAAGCATACGCATCCAATAGTTTAATAGATATTCCAAACCGTTAAAACTATTCTAACAGATATTAATTCAAACATTCATAATTTGCAATGACTGACCACGTCGTATGCATTTCACAATGTATTTAGGACATAAAATGTACTATTTCTTCCCCCGAGGTCTCTAAAGGAAAATCTGTTTTACCAGATATTTTCCTTCTTTGAACAGCTCAAAGTGGTGGGTAAAATAACATGGGATGGAAACAATGGAAACTGTGTGTATTTCTCCTCTTATTTGTGTTATACCAACATGTTCTGGGATAGCAAATGCAAAATCCATTATGTTACTAGCACAAAATGGGTTTGCATATACAAAACATAATACCTGCACTATAATTTAGGACAGTCGTCCAACTTTGAAGAGTGTTCCAATGTCAAAAATGTTAAAACAACATTAAATACATGGGATCTACAATCACGTAACATGCATGTCAATGAAAGAAAACAGTATACATTAAGAGTTAGAAACACTGAGTGTCACGGTTTAATCTTTAATATACAATAGCCACAATAGTATTCAAGTGTGGCATTATAAAGGGTATCCTTAGATGAGAGGTTAAAAAAAAAAATACATGTTTGCTATGAAGTGCGTAATGTTTAGAGACTAGACGCTTTCCTGCAGGAGATTAAGGAGGAAACTGGAGACAGATAAGAAACACTGGCAGTACTGAAAACCAAAAGCTGCTCTTCAGATTTGCAGACTTTACAAGGGTATTTGAATAAGAAATTAGTTCTATGTAGAGGAAACCAACAATTTCTGCTTACTGGAAATGAAACCAACTCTAAACAGAAACACCTCTATAAAGCACATCACATTGAAATTAGCAGTGATCTAGTGAAAGTTTCAAGTAAAGATTGCAAGAAAGACATAAATAAAATAGGTGAGGTAACTAAAGACATTCTATCATATTAGAGATTTGGAAGTCTGGTACAGCACTAGTCATTTCAAAGTATATGGCTGAGTTTACTAGCAAGGACATAATAAAATCCTGACAATTTTAGGCCATATACAAAACATAAGTGTTACAACGCAATTTGTCAGTTGTTTTTATTTTTATCCAAGCAGCCATTCCCAGTGGTAATTGGTATATTTCTACAAAGACATGGTTGCTTCCAATATTCTACAGCAAATACACTACTTTAATCAGCCAATTAGGCTTATTTATATAATTAAGGATATTTTATGCTTTTAGATATAGAAAGTGTAAGAATACAACGTGTAACTACATAAGTGAATGAGGCTGCTGCTATAACCACTGTCAGTCCTGTAGTGGTAAACAGGTGCTCAGACAAGCTAAATGCAAACGCTCCTGCAATCCTCATTCTTATCATTGCTGCCAAGTCAAATACTTTCTTAGCAATTACTGCCTAAATATTTTCTGCTGACCACCAATATTTGCAAACAAATTATTTAATACAAACATTTTGGAATGATACATGTGAAGTCTTACATAGCAAGTATGCTCAGAAGCAGCCATTGAAGTAGGCATTCATACTACTCAAACAAGCTCTTAAATGAGAATGGGACATCAATAGAACATTCTTCACTTAAGACAAAAGAAAAATATAAAATAAAGAACTTCAAATCATCATGGTGCCAGTCCATCTACCTGTGTACTGGAATGCTGACTGAGATCTAAGGAACATATTAAAGAAAGCTACAGATAGTAACAAACAATATTTACAGTGCAAACCACTTGAATCAATGGACCAGAAAACAACCACATTGTAAGAGCGCCATATGCTCCATACCATTCAATTACAGATCAGGATCATGCAGATCTAGACTTCTGCAATGGGATGATACATGTGTAATATTCATACAGTAAGAGCTTCAATAAATAAAAAGCGTGAAATAAGCATCTTACACTGACTGATCACAGCATTCAAATTTAGAATAGATGACTGAATGTGCTTAGAATGTGGAACAAATACAACTCTGACATCTAGTGGATGACCAACATGCCTACACATCAATGGCCTCTCAGATGTTTTCCTGGATTGATTTACAAAGAAATAGCTTAACCTAAACGCTGCAACTCACAATTTTCTTGTACACATTGCAATACGCTTCTGCGTGAGAAATATAATTATAACCAGACAATTAGCTGCAACCAAATATAAGTATCACTGAATGTGACTGTGTATTATGTATATATTAGTATACAGCTTATACACTAAAAAGCAAAGTGTAAGCCCATCCCATCGCTATGCAAATGTATATATTATAGAGAGGTAAGGACCACATATGGCCCTCAGTGTAGTCATTTGTCTGTCTTGAAGTCAGTTCTTTGGCACAATATTGAAAGTAAATGCCAGTAATGCGTTTGCACCTGTAACAAATCCCTAAGAGTTTCTTTGTCGAGATCCTGGACATGATCCAGAGTTTTATGCATTTCTTAAAGAAACATGCAGCTCTGAATAGCACGCAGTTGAGGCGGACATGGACCCTTCAGTGAAATTCAAGCACAGGTTATGCGCTGTGTGAGTGCAGCAGCGCTCGCTGCACATAAAAGCCAGAATATATAGTATGCCTGCTTTAATGAATGAAAGCCAGAATCATAGATTTTGTTAATGCTGGCTTGGCCAGGTAGGGACTGTGCACACTAGCAGAAACCCAGGTCCAATTTGCACAAAAACCCTTCTTTTTGCCTGGGTTGCAAAAAAATAATAAAAAAAAAAAAAAAAGAAGCCATTCACACTGATCAAAATACCCAGGTAGTTCAGGCAACCTGGAAAATTGACATGAAATACCCGGGCAGTTCAGTCAGTGTAAACAGGGTATAAGAATTATTTACCTCCCTTGTCATGGTTTACTTGCTAGGATCATATAAACAAAATTAAATGAGCAGAGTGACACACTAAATACTATGGCTGGTTAGAAAAAGGTTATTTAATAAATTAGATTTAAAAATAGAACTACCATTACAATGAACAATTTTCTTCAATATTGGAAGGTACTAAATTCCAATATCAGACTGCACCAAACACAAAATAGCTGTACACAAAAAAAATGGAAGATATCACTATTGACAGCTTAGGTTTTATCCTACTTAAGGTGGCCATACACGGGCCGAATTTCATCCAATGCTCACGAATATCCCAGCACCTTCTCCGTGTGCTGCGGCGTATCTGTCCTGCACAGAGAGGACGCTGTATATACGTGCTGCCGCCGCTCTGGCATCAGACGGGTGAGTGTATTTTAATTTATTTCTTTTTTTACAGGTATTTTTTTTCTCCCCCCATTGGCCATCATGGGAATGACATCGTTCCGTGGATGGCCTGCAAATGTCGGTGCCGATTTTCCATGGGAACGAAGTCGTGTATGGCCAGCTTAACACTGCAATAGACAGAAACTCCTGCCCTCTTGCTTAACTGAATCTTCTAATGTCTCTTAGTAAAGAATTGTGCAGTCAATTTAATACCAGTGAAAACAACTTGAAAAAGGCAGCAACTTAAACATACATGCAGCCTCTACAAATACAAACAGTATTCAGTCAGACATCACTCACACGAACAAGCACACAGCTGTGTGTACCCAGCTTCCATTTTACCATTTATTTTCATATTCTGCCTACTCAGGAAGAGTCTACATCTTAAAAGGAAAATGCATATAAACCAAATCCCCTGTGGGCTAGAAATATCATTGAGAATCTATTTCAGTGGAGCCCTGTGAGACATAAGCAAACTGAAATGCTACTAATTTGTGAGCACTGCCACAAACCCTTTTCAGTGCAAAATGGAAGCACTTCTTACACTTGTGGCAGAACACATTAAATCTTTCTGCTTGCTTAAGCAATACATAGTTAAACAGAAGATGTCCCCGTTAAATTGGCATGTTGCCCTTGTTACAGGTTAGGATAAGAGAGGTTCATTTGATTCTTGAAGGTGGTGACTGCAAAGGAAACAATGTTTAGATAGCTGCAGACATATTGACATTTCTAAACCTGGAGGTCATCTTAATGGAACAGTAAAAATACTATTACATTTGATATTTGTACTTTACACCTTCCTACAAAGCATACAGAAACAACCATTATGATCCAAGTTAGCGTGAAATGAAGACCTTAAAAACAGAAATGAAGTGGGAGCAAACTAGGACAGAACCACAATCCAACCCCACCACCCTCTACAAAAAAAACAAGTATTAAACCTAAAACAAAAATTGGAATATATTCAGAACTCTATTCACAGGGACATTTTGCTCTGAATAGAGTTCCTTGCTAGGAGCATTTCAGACATTGTGATTGGGCAGGATGCAGAAAGTCTGTGGAAGCAAGGGTAGTGGCCTTGCCCCTATTTAAACAGGATCCAGTGGCATCAAAAGTCCCATCTCTGGTGCACAGATACCATTTATTGTAAAATGCAACTGCTGATGATCAAGGGAACACAAATTAATAGTAGTCAAGCACGAAATAAAAGGAAAAAAAGAGTACAGTATAAATAACTGGAGCCGAGGGTTATACAAATAAAAGTTCCCAGCGGAAACAGTTAATTATATAACTTAAAAACATTATACTTTGTTTCAAACAATAGTTTTGACAATGACATTTACATTACACTGCCCAATGTAAGAACTATACCTAAAAGAAATGTACCTCAAATTTTAATGTCAACAAAAAGAATTATCTATCTTATAGGCTTATAGTTATAATATATCCATATAAAATGGGGCACAGTGTTCCATTTTAATGGCAACATTGTGATTATGCTAGATTTATAGCATAATCAGAACTATGAAGTGTACAGAGAAATGTGCGTATATAAAAATCAATAAACGGACTTCAGAAATAGACATACAAAATTCTCAAGGATCCCTGAAAATTTTACTCACATAAATTGTGCGGATTGAGATTCACAAAGTACGACAATCAATGACTCAATATATAGAATTGTTACATAAAAAAAAAATTGTATCCTGATTGGCAGAATTTATGAACTGTGTTACTGGCAAACTTTAATGACACAAAATGAACTTACCCGGATCTCTTGAAGATTGTGAAAGTTGTTTCCCACTCTGACAGAGATTTTACTTGGAGTGTAGCTCTCGTCTGACTTGTAATCAGCGTAAATACATAAAGCCTTCACAGTAGTCTTTCTTCTGCAGGCCAGGAAAACAGAATGCATCATAAAGCTAATGAAAACAATACTAGACTGCATTTATAATCTGGGCACTAGATTATTTGTTGATGTAAATAATTTAGAGCATGCTCATACATATAAAGAAGTTTCACTAAACAATCTACAGGAAGCAATTAGGAAACCAAGAAAGCAAAACAGTCATTTCAGGCTTTGCGCTATTTTATGGATTTTTAAGATACATCATGCGGCACGATTTCCAATTAGAGACACTAATTATATGCTGAAATTATCGCATACAAGTTACAGTTTACCCTAGCTTTAGCCAGTTAGCTTTAATTAAAGGTGCTAGTAAAACCATATTTTGCAAGCTGGTAGAACTCATAAAAAGGAGCACTTACGCCAATAGATCATATTTCAGAAATTCTATGAATAATCTTCTATTCACATGAAGGACTGTTTACAAGCAATCTTTGTTTGGAAGTGGCTTCAGGGAAATTTTCATGGGAGCCCTTTGCATTAATGTGTAGCTAGAAATCACAAATGCAAAGTGTTTTCCCCATCATGACGGGGTGCTTGGACATGAACAGTGGGGGGACCTTGTCACAGTAATCTAGGGTTTCAGATTTGGGTTGGGTTTGATGTCATTTTATTTAAATTTGTTAACATTTAAAAAAGGCCTTTATGGAAAGAACATCCACTTTAGGGGTTTACAATCAAGAAAATGCATTTAAAGTTCCAGAAAAAAAAATGGTAAGAATGAGCCTAGAACAGAAAGAAACTGATACCCCGTTCAGATTGCCTCAAAAGGCCAGCTTTTCCAGCACGTATAAGGAGAGGTGATTGGCCTAAAAAGACATGTGATCGTTAGGATCACAGTCCTTTTAGGTGACATCACCTCATTACGGGACGTCGGCTTCGCTGTAGAGCTGGCGTTTTGCACAAGTCTGAACGGGACTTGCACGCTGCCCCGCCGGCTCTGCACCATGGATATGCCTGCGGCTTTTTAAAACTCAGGCAATCTGAATGTGGTATTATATGCCATTCTATTTATTAATGGTACACCAGGCAGCACTTTGAAGACACCAATAGAGCCATCCCAGGATCACTGTAGTTCAGGCCATGGGAACAGCTGAATAAAATCAGTAGCCTAGTACTGCCTGACATTTTGTGACATGGGTGTGGATGTGCTATGCAAAGTTTTTTGTCAAGAAAGATCTGAAAGTTTCAAGACCCATTGTAAGTTATGAAGTAGGACACACATAGCAAGCATGTTTTTCTTTATATCAATATAGTATCAATTGGTATCAATAAGAATTTAAGTAAAAATGAAAAGTTCCATTATGACCTGGCAGCACTTTTGAAGGTCATCATGGCTATAGCTCCACTCAGAAGACAGGTGGCGAGAAGAGCCATAATGCTATCGCCACTAAATGCCCCAGAGGTGTCTCCCACACAGGTTTTTGCAGAATCAAACCACTGGGTTAACCAGTCCTGCTGGCAACTGGCCTGCGGATAAATAGAATCATTTGGTGTGTCCCAAACTTTGCAAGCACCATACTTCACAGTTCAATTGGCCAGGCTGGTAAACACCAGTGCTGATAACGAAAAATAAGGATAAAACAGTGGGACCCCACATCGATTGTCCCAGCCGACAATTTCCTGATACCAATACCATGATTGTAAGAAGCTAGTGTTAAATTAGAATTGTATAAATAACAAGAACCAGATGCATAATGTGTATGCACACCATTGAACATTATCTTTAAGTAACTTGCAAATATATCATGTCTATTATTTGTAATTTCTAAACTTACACAATTGCCCTAAGTACTCTGGTTTCTAACTAAATGGTCCAAAAGCTGGGAAAAGCATGCTGGATGACAATACTACCAAATCTTACGGCAGAAACTAATTGTCTCTGCAAACAGCAAGATACGATTTACGATCATGTAATTATCAGCTCATGACCCTTATAGTTGTTTAGAACATTTGGGATGGAAATTAGATTTGAATATCATGTAGAGATGTAAATCACATCAGTGAGATTGTATGAATCAGCATACTCAGAGACAGGATTCAGATTTTAGGAATGTGGTGGGTTCCTGTCTGCTGCAGATGAGCACACTACATACTTCAAGCACAGACCTTAAGTTCCAAATACCATGTTGGAATTTGTTGTATCGCTGATGGTGGGGCAGAACAGCATGTGTAATGCATGTCAAATAGGGAGTAGGGTGAGGTGATAAAATCGCATAGTAAGGGCCTGGCTAATCCCTTACATATGATCGCTACTTATGCAATGAAGCCATTTTCAATGGGATTGGTGCATGCATGTTAATGTAGCTGGAAATCACTTGAGTAGTCAACTCACACGACCTACACATATATGGAAAAACGGGATAACATCAATCCGATGGTAGAAGTATAGAGCAGATGCAATGGCTTTCATGGTGACTCATTTGCAGAGTCTGTAATATCTTTTAATTATAGTGTATCATGTAAAACTATTTGCTTACATGCAGAAGACCTTCAAATGTATTTTAAAATAATTTTTGTCCAATGAACCAAGAACACAAGTAGGCAACAACATTTGTAATGCTACCCTAAGAGTTCTGAAAGGGGTTTAATAGGAAAGAAGCTGCTGTAAGACCATGACAAGGCAACAAGCAAATATAAAGTTCATTGCTGATATAGAGATGTACTATCATCACATTTGTCTAGTGTAAGTATTTACATTTACAATATCAATCATTAAACTTAGTAATGTAGAGAACTTGTTTTGAAGAAAATTAGTCACATCAGAGGAAACATTAAATAGAAAAACAAAAATCACATTAAAATCGTTTTTGTCTTGAAATGCATACAAAACAACACAAAGTATTGCATAACGTGTTTATTTAACGTTATTACCTAAACTGAATGTTTACTAAATGTGGTTGAGAGCCATCAGATTGCCAGTAGGTTTCAAGATTGTCATCTCGTAATTGGTCCACACCAAATCCTTAAAAAAAAAAAAAAAACAATTGCAAATATGTTAAGGTATTTCAGGTAATTAAGGTAATTCAGACAAAAGTTAATGAGACAAACAGTTAAACGATGCTTCCTTACAAAACTATATATAGTTATTTTTATTTAAAACCTTTCAATGTGTAATAGAAACAAAAATAAAACTACATAGTATCCACTGCACTGTGTCATCAATGTACCATCAGTCACATCTTTAATAACCAATATCAGCACCCCACACTGACTCTTTGCATGACCCATCATTGGAGTGGTGCTGCACAACATGACACTACAAGCGCAAACATGGCGTTACTTACATATTATCAAAAGGATCCAAGACAAAAACATAGCGGCAACTGTCTAAAAAAATTGTCCCTAGTGTATGTGTAATTACCCCTATGTATCAAATCCCTAATCTCCCTTAGAATGTAAGCTTGCGGGCAGGGCTCCTCTTCCCCACCCATTCTGTCTCTCTGTCTGTAATCCCCATTGTAAATTGTAAAGCACTACGTAATCTGATGGCGCTATATAAAAACCTGTTAATAAATAAAATAAATAAATAAATAAGACAACGCAAGTGTTAAAAATTAAATATTGCGTTACCACAAAAAGGTGTTTGATGCTAAAGGTGATGAGAGTTTTGCCCAGTACTGCTTAAAAAAAAACCATTAAAATATACAATTAAACATAAAAGAACATAAAAATACCAGTTTTATATAAATATAGCAATATTCTAGGCAAAACACTATAGCTGTGACCAACTGAACACCTGCATAGATACCATAAAAATGATTGGAGAAAAAAAAATAAATAAAAGAGTGAACTACTACAGTCAAGCAATAATACAAAATATTCATTCATACTTAAAGAAAAGTCTCTGGGGTGGTATCGTCAGCTTACATGCACATTAATTTCAGTAAATATACTAAAAACTATAACAACAACATTTGAACATTAAAATAGAAACACATTAAGAAAATTACATTTTTCTTGGCAATGGTCATACATTATTAAAATGGTACCTGGTTTACAAGAAGATAAAGACCAAACAGCTTGAGAGCCAATTTCTCGTACAGTGCCAGTTCTTTTCAACTGGTTGGGATCAGCACCAGGTGGTGTTTTGTTGGGTGTTGTCATTTCTAACTATATGGAAGAAAAAGAAAAGTAAACATTCATTAAATGCTGCAATTAAATCTAAATCTAAAGTTAGAAAACATGCCCATTTTAAATGAAGTAACCAAACATATTAACCCTGTCTCTAAATGACAGTCAAGGTATTATAGACCATTAAAAAAGCATCACAATGCAATATATATTATGCAGCATAGCTCATAGCTCACCTGCGATTGAAATACTGGACTTATTTAATATGGATTCAAGTTTATCATCATATCGCAAAGTGTCCTGACTGCTCCCATTGCTTATGCATAATATATATATATATATATATATATATATA
>JABWIB010000998.1:56478-67007 GCA_016617825.1 Platyplectrum ornatum
GCTGCGTTTCCCACCCTCGGCTTATACTCGAGTCAATAAGTTTTCCCAGTTTTTTTAGGTAAAAACAGGTACCTCGGCTTATATTCGGGACGGCTTATACTCGAGTATATACGGTAGATTAAAGTTGAAAGATAACATTTTCTAGCTCAACTCTAATTTAAAATTGAAACATAAAACTATTCAGTTTGTGAAAAAGCAAAGTGTTTACGTGCATACAATAACATATATAAATTCATGAATTAATCTGCATTCCTCACATTGAAAAGGATTTGCTCAGCTCTACACTACTTAAAAAAGGTGTAAACTCAGCCCCATAATATCATCAGAAAACCATAAGAGTACACAATACCCTCATCTGTCCAATATTAATAATCATGATATTTAGGAAATTCATCACCAGATGCAACATTTTTATTATTATAAGCATACGTAACACTACAATAGCAGACGAAATCGTGGTAAAATCATATGAATGGCAAGATAATTTAGTAGATGTATACTCAGCTTTACAAATCCCGGTGCAAGAAGCAGGAGAGCTTACAAAAACGGATGTTCACCCGGTTAACATGGAATTTGCCAGCTGAGCATCTACAGTTTGAATGCACCAGTGAAACATTTCTTAGCTTACCACACAGTGTAGAAGCTCTATTTACAAGGGTCTTTGGGAACATATTACACATGATTACAGCGATTACTGACCTGATCATCCAATTATCGAGTGATCAGGGGAAAAAATGAGCTGCAGTCAATCAGGATGGATTTTGAATAGTCTGGCACAATTAAAGGATCGTAAACAATGTTAAAATGCTACATTACTCTTGTAATGGAGTCAGACAGAGTACTACAGAATGGCCTTCATTTACAGAGGGATAGGCACAGACACGGAAAGGCAATCAGCCTCCTGTCAATCTCTGCAGCGCCAGGAAGAATGGTGTATATGGGGACCCTTCCCTAGCAAAGCGTTGTCACATTTATCAGATGAGAACAATAATGTGTGTAACTAATATAAAAACCAATAACAAAGAACCAGAACACAAATGGGTTTCTAACGTATATAAACAACGTAAGGTGGAGGTGAACAATGTATGCCAATAGTGTATGATGAGAATATAGACAGCTGTGTAGAAGCAAAACGTCTCTAAAACCAGACTAGAATGGGCGAAATATAATGTGTATGTCAATAACATAGAGAGGCGCACACACACAGACATACAGACAGAAAGACACACACAAACATACATAAAGAGAGAGAGACACACAGAAATACATACACACATACATAGAGACACACACAAATACATACACACAGGCCGATTCAATCCCGAGCGAAGACGGGAAAAAACGCGAAGTGCGCTTTTTCCTGTCTATTACGGGACTGAAACCTCGCGTTTTTTGTACGCACCTCTGTGAGGTGCGAACGAAAAATGCGAGATTTCCTGCCTTACGCAAATAGCGCAAGGCAGAAATCATCGCATCACATTTGCGTTTTTTTAATACGCATCTCAATGAACTCCAAAAGACGCAAATTTTTCTGCCTTACGCAAATAGCACAAGGGAGAAAAATTTGCGTGAACAGAGATTGAAACAGCCCCATAGAGACACATAGACGGACAGATATTTATAGAGAGTCACAGACAGACAGACACACATACAGACACAATGGCCAATGCTGTCCTCGCCATCTACCAGTGGTCCATGTTTTCCAGGTCTCCTCACAGAATGGCAGGTGACATACTATCTAGCGGATTCTTCATATGTCAGTTGGTTTGCGGCAAGGAGACCCGGAAGACATGGGACGTTATAGACCACAGGGACAGGTTTGTCCCGCGACATGTCTCACCGGGGCAGGTCGCGGGGATCACCTCATCCGCCTCTGCACCGCATCCACTTCAAACGCTTCTCTGCCAAACCGCCAGCATCTACCTGCGGGAGCCTTGTGATGACGCACAGCACGTGACTCGCCGGATGAGCGCAGATTGGTCAGTGTGACGGCCGGCGTGGGGCACGTCTCTGTGCACGCCACTAGTGTGGGGAGTGGCGGCCATCTTGGCCGGTTTCTCGTCGTGTGGTTTGCACGCTGCTGCCCGGGAGATAACGCAGCTGGTGCCGCTGACGAAAGGGAGACAGGGGAAGGCGACCGACATCCCTCCCCTCTCCTCTCTCACTAACCGGGAGTAGCCTCATCGCCAGCGGTAGCAGCTCCCGCCCTTCCTCCGGTAAGTGTCGCCTCTTATGTGTGTGAGATATGGGAATGTACGGTCCGGCCTGCACCGCTCCCTTATGTAGTGTCCTGCTCCTCTCACCACGATGGCTGCTGGTAAGTGTAATGTATGGGGGTGATCTCCCCTGAGACTATGTCCTGGAAGCGGGTGGCAGGAACAGCTGGGTTGCTCTTGTTATATTTACAGCAATAAGCAGGTAAAATAACACATTTATTAATGTGTGAGTTGGTGCCAAATGAAGTTTAATGAAGAGTTACATTAAATGAACCTGTATTTGTCAGTTGTTATGTGTTTTCTCAGATCCAAGCATATGGCTGGGTTCCCAGCATGTTCTCTCTAGACAGACACACACACACACACACACACACACACCAGGGATGATTACACACACACACACACACCAGGGATGTTCACACACACACACACACCAGGGATGTTCACACACACACACACACCAGGGATGTCCACACACACACACACACACACACACACACACACCAGGGATGTTCAAACCTGTGCCTGGGACTGGCAGCGGTTCCCAAACTGTGTGTCTAGGCTCCTCGGGTCTCATTTGGGCGCCACGAAATGCTTTTTTGCGACGTGGTGGCGCATTACTTAGAAGCGCAATTTTACGTCTTGTATAGGAGCTCTACACAATCTGATGTCTTTACTTAAATAGTTATTACGCTATTTTGACTTTAAGTGGGACTACTTAGTAATGATATTGTCTTAGGGGCACTGTGAAAAAGTATGGCGACCCTAAGAGTGCTGAGAGATTTTGGAAACCTCTGTACTAGGTGAAAGTCACATGATGACAGCACATTGCTGCGTGCTTCATCTGTAGAATGGGAGCCTCGGGACCCTAGAGGGGTGATGGTCGCAGCGTGCAGCACTTGCTTTCTTATCTGTTTAGCTTTTGTCTGACAGATGCTGAGTCTTGATTCTGTGATGCTGCACAGTATAGACTCAGCATGACAACCTATATGGGTTTCTACATAAGGTCAGCATATATTTCTAGGGTGTGTATAATTAGATATAAGCTTAATGCCATACAGCAGTGGTTGCCAAACCTGCCATCATGATCTACCAACAGCCCATGTTTTCCTGGTCTCACAGAATCACAGGAGACATAATTACCACCACCTGTGGATCTTTCAGAACATGTAAAGCTGGCCATACACTATAAGATAAATGTTGTCCAATCGAAAGATTTTTCAAGAGTGGGCAAAACCATGTTGAATTGCAGGGGAGGCAAACTGAATTAATTGCAATCAGTATTAGAGTTGAGATATGATGTTTCCAGCCCAAGTGTAATAACAGTGTAACAGTAACACTGGTCAGTATCTGTGCAACATGCAACAATAAAGTATTCTCCCTACATGCACACACTGACATTCATTTTACCCCCCCCCCCCTGCAATTCATCATGGTTTTACCCACTCTTAAAAAAAAAATCTTTAGATTGGAACAATTTTATAGTGTATGGCCAGCTTTAGTTATGAACACACCTGTGCCCCAACAAGGATATCTGGAAAACATGGTAGATCATGAGGACCAGGTTTGGCCAGCGCTTGTTTTAACTTTTCAGGTGTATTCCTATGAATAACATTTTAACATAATGGCAAATGGTTTAGCAGGAAATACTAATGATAAAAATTCTCTTCAAACACGATTTCTGGTTTCTATGATTACAGAGAAGACTGAGGTGTGGTTGTTGTCCTGTGGTTTCACCAATCAGTCCTGGACTGTCAGAGCTAGTGAAGTGCACTGATCTGTTAATGGAAAACGATATGCCAGTGTTTAGTCATTCATCATTATTTAATGCCTTTATTGCTAACCTAAAAACCCTGAGTCACTGTTGTTCGCTACGTGCTGTTTGATAATTCCTGACATTTTATCTGACAATATATTTATGCATAACTATTTTCTCAATGTATTTCAGGTTTAGAATTTAGAACTATTCCCTAGGAATAGCACAACCACACCTACAGCAATCAACATGGCAGACAAGCTAACAAGAATAGCTATTGTTAATCATGACAAATGTAAGCCAAAGAAATGCCGTCAAGAATGCAAGAAGAGTTGCCCTGTCGTAAGAATGGGTAAGTGGTTTTAAAAAAATGTCATTTATTATGCTTATTTAAGTCCTTATTCTATACACTGTAGCGCATATTATTAGGGATTACATTGGACGATTCAGTAGTATAATTGTTGTTTTTCTACTAGTCTGTAGTTTCCATTTGGTAGATGCTTTAGTTATTTGTTTACTAGCCTTGTATGATGGCTGTGGTAGGATTGATGAATGTGTCTGATGAAGTATGCTGCACATTGTTTAAATTGTCCTGTACTCTCACTTTGTACATTGTACACCCAAATTAATGTAGTGTATTAGGGTGACATCAAAATATGAATTAATAGCACTTTATCATATTCATCTTAGGTAAACTATGCATTGAAGTCACTCCACAGAGTAAGATTGTATGGATTTCCGAAACCCTATGCATTGGGTGTGGTATCTGTATCAAGGTAAGATGTGGGTTCCCCCTATTATAAATGTCAGGGCAGGAGGTTGACTATACTATACCCTTTTTAATGTTATTTCTTTTATATTTATTGATTACAGAAATGTCCTTTTGGAGCCTTGTCTATTGTTAACCTGCCAAGTAACCTGGAGAAAGAAACCACTCACAGATATTGTGCCAATGCTTTTAAGCTTCACAGGTAAGTAGTAACATTCAGATAATCTTTAAGTGGAAGCTATTGAAAAATATTTGTATAAGTGTGAATGACACAAACATTGTTTCCAATAACATGCTCAGAGAAAATGGAATTGGAGCTGTTATATCCCAATCTTTCCTCTGATACCCAAGTGCATCCTTAGTTCTTCAATTCAATTTCATTTTTTACTTGTACATACAGGTTGCCTACTCCTCGGCCTGGTGAAGTACTTGGATTGGTTGGCACTAACGGTATTGGAAAATCGACTGCGTTGAAAATTCTGGCTGGAAAGCAAAAACCTAATCTTGGAAAGTATGATGTAAGTATGGTACGGGTTGTCTGCCTTTTGAATTCATTGGGCGCAGAATGTTAGCAGTATTGAATTCTAATGAGTGCTTCCAACAAATAAACATTTCACCCATTTTGAATGTTTACATGCCCATCTAACTTACACAAATTTAAGTGGTTAAAGTAAAACATTAATATATGTTAATCACTATGCATATATTTAAATATTTAAACAAACCTTTTTAAATACTTTTTTATTGTATATGTGGGTAAAATAGAGAAAAAACCATAGCTGTAAGCTGCTTCCTTCCTAAATAAGTAAACGTGTTATGTCATTTTATTTTAAGGACCCTCCTGATTGGCAAGAAATCCTGACTTACTTTAGGGGGTCGGAGTTACAGAATTACTTTACCAAAATTCTGGAGGATGATTTAAAGGCCATCATTAAGCCACAGTATGTGGACCAAATTCCAAAGGCTGCAAAGGTTGGTGTAATAACTCATGTATCCATGTATCACATGTAAAAATCCTTTTGATATTGATGGGTAAGGAGGGAGGGGGATTATTGTTCTTATTGTTTTGAATGTTGGCTAATATTACAAAACACTGCCATAAAGTGTGAAGGTTTTCAACGCATACTAAAAAAAACCAGGGTAAGCACTGAAGTATTTAGAGATGTTCTTATAAATATAATAACGACTCTAGCACAGACTCTGCTAAAGATGTATTACATTTTTTTCAGGGCCCAGTGGGGACCATTTTGGATCGGAAAGATGAAACGAAGACTCAGACTATCGTCTGTGAACAGCTAGGTAAGTGTTCTTAAAACTTCTTTCATCTCTTTGTCTGGGGAACGCTTTGATGGTCTGTTAGAATTTTCTATGGCTAAAACGGAGATTTCCCAACTTGCTTACTCAATCTAAAGCATCACCCTCTTTCACAGATCTGACTCACCTACGAGATCGAAATGTGGAGGACCTTTCCGGAGGAGAGCTGCAGCGATTTGCTTGTGCTGTTGTTTGTATCCAAAAAGCTGATATGTAAGAAAAAGATATATTCACCAATTTAACAGAACTGTAACAAGATCATTTTACTTAAACTTTCTGTTTTTTGTAACTTGTTACAGCTTTATGTTTGATGAACCATCTAGTTACTTAGATGTGAAGCAACGTCTTAAGGCTGCCATTACCATCAGATCTCTGATTGACCCTGACCGGTAATTCAACCCATATTTCCAGCATTTAAAACGGTGTTGTAGAATTTTATATGCCTATATCCATGTTTGTGGTTCTCTCAAAATTTCTGTTGAGCAGTTTTGTAAAGCAGCATAAAAATAGAATTAACAGTGAATATTCTGCTGAAATATTACTTTTAAGATAGAATATACGGCTATAGATTAGAAACTGACACATTTGATTTTTAACTTTTTTTAAATTAATTTTTATGAATTTTTAACATAACACCAGATCTCATTCATTAAATTAATATTTTTTTATAGATTTGTATTTCTTAAAATAGTTTTTTTTTTTTTCACTATTTGGTTAATGGTAATCCATAAGGACTGTGTGACAGTATAATGGTCACAATTGTTTGATAAATAATACAATATTCCAAATCTTATTGGGGGGTGACATGTTTAAACTTGAAACTACATACAAATGCATTATTACCCCTGTGCGTATNAAGTTTAATGATTTGCACAGTGTTTTTAGAAGACTGTTTGCAGTGATGTAGTGTTTTAGCATTTTATGAAGCCATGTTTATCTTTCAGTTACATCATTGTTGTGGAGCACGATCTGAGTGTTCTGGATTATCTCTCCGACTTCATCTGCTGCTTGTATGGCGTTCCCAGTGCTTATGGTGTGGTGACTATGCCTTTCAGTGTTAGAGAAGGTACGTTATTCTGTGAAAAAAAGTAAATGAATTCTTTCATGTCTGTTATAGAAATCTGTTTAGATTCCTATGATTGCAAATGATCTTCCAACCTTCACTAAATCATGTTTGTGGTGGACATTTTCCTATAAAAATAGGTTTGTTTGATTAAACCTAATGCTGGTCATACACCTGCAAGATGTCAGGTGCGATGATGTGATGCACGGCCCCGTTGTCACACATCGCATTGCTGAATATTGCCTGCTGCAGGCAAGATTCAGCTAAATCGCACCTGGTGTCATGGCCATCGCATGTGCACCATGCCGCGATGTATCTCACTGGTGTATGGCCAGCATAAGTGCATTTGTATAAATCAGTGTAAATATTATGATACATTATATTGTCTTAATGTTACTGTTCTCAACTATTGTTTGTAAACCATTTCACTGCTCTCCACTAGGTATCAACATCTTCTTGGATGGATATGTTCCCACTGAAAACTTAAGATTCAGAGATTCCTCATTGGTGTTTAAGGTGGCCGAAACTGCCACAGAAGAAGAAGTTAAAAAAATGTGCATGTATAAGTATCCATCAATGAGAAAGCAGATGGGGGAGTTCCAGCTGCGCATTGTTTCTGGCGAGTTCACTGATTCTGAAATCATGGTCATGTTGGGAGAGAATGGTATGTTTGCGTCACAAACTACTAAAATGTTCTTAAAAATTTAAAGTGTTTGTTTGGGTGGTGATTATTTGTCTTACCACATCAGTTGCTTCTCTCATACAGAAGTATGTGACTGAATATTTTTTAAATCTACTATTGCTATTAGTCCCTTGCTGCTGTAGATTGGTGTGATGTATCATTTTGCAAGCAGAGACTTGTATTCTTTTGGTTATGTAGTTAAGGCAAAGCTGGATGGTCATAATGACTAAGAGGGATGGAGGAATGCTACATTTATTGCTGAAAGATGATAATAAAATGATTCATGATGATTCTTTCAGCATTAGTAACCAAAACTTCTATGTGGTTTTGTTTTATTTTTTTTCCCCAACAGGAACTGGCAAAACTACCTTTATCCGTATGCTGGCTGGAAGACTGAAGCCTGATGAAGGAGGTAAATTAAACACAAGTAACAGAAACTGATTAATGCAATTTTGAGTACTTATAGCTTATGGCGCTGATCCAGAGTTGCACTTACACCTTTTTTTTTAGGTGCAAGTGTAGAGCAGAGCAAATCTATAGCTCAAAAAAAATCTATTTGTGAGTGATGCAAATGAATTAATTAATTTATTATATTGCATGCATTACACTTTGCTTTTACACAATCATCTCTAAAACGGAAAAGGATTATGTTTANTTTTTAAATTACAGTTGAGCTAGGGAATTTCTCCATTCAAATTGAATCTGTTTTCAGTTTATATTTGCCTCCCCCTGCAGTTGAATGTTTGGTGTTGTCCAGGTCTACACTTGCACCTGTTTTACCCTTACTCCCAAACTGTGGATCAGCCCCTATCTGTACACTTTTCGTTTTGTTCTATTGTAAAGCATTATTTTTTGCTCTTTTTGTATTGTAAATTTATCATTGTTGTGTTTGTATTTGCCAGGTGATGTTCCAGTTCTCAATGTGAGCTACAAACCACAAAAAATCAGTCCAAAATCAACAGTAAGTGTTTAAATAACTGTTAATCATAATTCACAGGGAGACCTAAAATCGCCAATGTTATATTCACAGAAAGCAAACAACTGCGTTGTTTTTTTTTTTTTATTTTAAAATAATCTGCACAATGCAGTGGTTGAAGGCTGTGTATATCAATGTGAAAATGATTGACTCTTATGTAGCAGCATTAATTATCAATTAGGACATGTTATATTGACTTTCACACACGTGTGTATGCTGTCATTAAGCTTTGCTGTTAATGACATAAACCTTTTCTTTTCTTTAGCCATAGGTCATTGCTTAGATCTGAATGTCTATTTGTTTCATAATGTAATTATTTCTTTGTATTTGAAATAGGGGTCTGTTCGGCAGCTGTTGCATGAAAAGATCAGAGATGCCTACACACACCCTCAGTTTGTTACAGATGTCATGAAACCAATGCAGATTGAAAATATTATTGATCAAGAGGTAACTTGAGTCTTGTTTTTCAGAGTGAACACAGGTGCTGTAAACTGTGTATGACTAATGAAATACTTAAGGGAGCAAAATCAATGGAGTTACTACTATGTAATGGTTCAATAAGCAACCTATTCCAACACTAATTTCAAATGTTGACTTAACAGGTGCAGACGTTATCTGGTGGTGAGTTGCAGCGTGTGGCTTTGGCCCTGTGTCTTGGCAAACCTGCTGATGTATATCTCATTGATGAGCCTTCAGCCTATCTCGATTCTGAACAGCGTCTTATGGCTGCCAGAGTCATTAAACGGTAATATATAAACATTTGATATATAAACCTTGTGGTTAATGTCATAGGCTCCATCCTAAAACTTTAAACCACCAACAGCTTATGCAATGCTACATTTATGTGTCCACTTATTCTTGTTTGTGGAACAGTGTGACTGAATGGTTTCCCAATATTATGGTCATGTTTAAAAGGACAGCTGATATTCTGGGGGAAACTCAGCATTTGCTTATGTTTACAAGGTTCCAGTGTGTTTGAGTTGAAACGTATGGATTCTGTCATTGTAGATTCATACTTCACGCCAAGAAGACTGCTTTTATTGTGGAGCATGATTTTATTATGGCCACCTATCTTGCTGACCGTGTCATTGTCTTTGATGGTATTCCTTCTAAGGATACAGTTGCTAACAGGTACAAAACACATCTCTTTTTAAAAAGGACAAACTTAACATTTTTGTTCTCTTCAAGTTACAATGTTTAATTTTAAATTATTTTGCTTTTTCTGTTCAGCCCTCAAACACTTCTTGCTGGTATGAACAAATTTTTGTCTCAGCTGGAGATTACATTTAGGAGAGACCCCAATAACTACAGACCAAGAATAAACAAACTTAATTCCATCAAGGTAAGATAGAAAAATTAATTTGATTAGCTTATCCTGGTATAGTTATGCCACTTAACTTGCTATTATTATAGATCCTCTGGATCTTTGTAAAATCAATATCTTATATTGACAAAATTACAATTTTATTACTAATGATTTTGCTTTTGTTCTGCAGATAGAACACAAACACTTAAGTTAATTATATTTCCCCTTCCTCCATGGCAGCAATATCTTTGGGAGTTCGCTCCCCATTGGTCCCACAACAGGAAAGGAAAAAGACGCTGGCAGCATAAATAGCCTCCTCCCCCTGCCAGCCGTGTCTTTTTCCTTTCCTGGCTTACCTGCAACAGGAGAGGTGGTGTGGGTCCGGCTCCCTGGCTCCCGCGTCGATCGGAGGCAGACTCACAGGATGTGAGTCCAGCGCGCAGCCAC
>JABWIB010000998.1:71602-85565 GCA_016617825.1 Platyplectrum ornatum
AAAGTGGTTTCCCCGACTCCTCCATGGCAGCACCATTCCCCCCCTATTATGTAAGTTAAATTGTCTAATGTTTTTTCGTTTAAGCTTGTAAAGTTGAAAGACACGGCTGGCAGGGGGAGGAGGCTATTTATGCTGCCAGCGTCTTTTTCCTTTCCTGTTGTGGGACCAATGGGGAGCGAACTCCCAAAGATATTGCTGCCATGGAGGAGTCGGGGAAACCACTTTANCAGGTAATAAACCTCTGTTTCTCATTGTTTGTTTTTTTTTTTCATGTTCACCTTTTTTATTTGTACATTTCATAGCTAGTACCATGGTGAAATTACATTTGACTGTACATTTTTTCCCTTTTCAGGATGTGGATCAGAAGAAGAGTGGAAACTACTTTTTCTTGGATGATTAAAGCAAATCGTCAGCATCATTAAAGAAATGATAAAACCTCTGAGTGTTTCATACAGCATTCCCAGGAGAATATCCATCATGCTGAATTGAGTCACAACACAGTTTTCCAATATTAACACCCCAGACAACTCTGGAACAAAAAAAAGTTACTGGATTTAATTCCATGCTCCTGCACCAATCCAAAATTAGTTTTTTGATTGTTATGGTTTCATAACATGTTATCTAATTTATTCATCTTGGATTATTTCCCCTAATTTTAGAGCCTTGTGAGCTGTATTTGTCTAAAATATGGTTTATAAAATGCTACCATCAAGAGTGCAATCTTATTTTAAAGCGTCTAAACCTATGAGGTTTTGAAAAATAAACATCCACGTGAAAGTGGCCTGTTGATTTTGAATATTTGTTTACACTGTATTTAGATTTCCTTTCCTAAATATGAACCATTTTCTTTTGGTGGTTGTCAGGGTACTGAGTAGGGGGACAAACTTTTTCACTATTCTGGTTCTCACAATTCACTAAACTTACTACACTTATTAAAGAATGCAAGAATATCATAAAATACTTTAACACTTATTGATATTAAAATATTCCTACTATTACACCCTGCATATGTTATGTTCTTAAACACTTAGTGATCACAAAAATTCTCGTGCCTCTGCACACAGATTAACACCTTAAGGACCAAAGAGGAAGCTCACACAGACCCTGCTATGACTTACCTCCTTTCAAAGACTAATACCAATTCCAGCTAGCCATGGCTAGTAATATGCTGGTTTTCCCACAACAGACTCTTCTTAACCCAGACTTATTGTGTATTTACCTGAGATAATTATACTTAATTAGGAGGCCTAATCTATCAATTATTATAATACCACCCCAGACAATATTAGACTAAGAATTTTACCCTAAATACCCGGCTGCCACCACATGTAAGTTTATGGGTTACATGGGCCCAACCACACTTATATAATATTTAGATTTTTCACACCTTAATCTAAACCCTAAAATATTAGGATTCACATATTCAATATACCAATCAATACAATATTATACAGTAACTTCGAGCTGCAAAACACCCTTTTTGAATAGGCTAAATAACCGATTATTTTACAAAAGAAAATAGTATAACGCTAATGAAATAAAATAAAGGCACAAAAGTATTATAGGGTTACAATTATAATTAGAAGTCATACAAGGAAATAAAAATAACAAGCGATAACAAGCGATTCTGGCACTAAAAATTAGTCTTTAGCACAGTGTGACTAGCTGTAGCCAGTAAGAAATGGGAATCTATTTCATAGGTGTTTGCAATATAATAATTCATATATTTTCACCTGAGTAGGGGGTGACACTCATGACAATGACATCTTCATCATTGCTCTGGCAAGAGTACTTCCCTTCCAGTTAAACCACAGAGACATATGCATTGTAAATTTAAATAAATATATATATTTATTTATTTATATTTAAATATATTAAAGACACATATATAAGCCTCTTTTTACTAAAAATAAATATATCAGACAATTCCCTATCCTCAATCTCTGGGACTTGAATTCCAGGCTCCAGGTTTTGAAGCTCTGAAGCAGCAGAATGAAGGCAGGAAAATTTTTGCCCTCAATCGACATTCAGGATGCACTTTAATTTTAGCAAAGATAATATATTTAAAATGGAAATAAATTCTGGCTGCATTAATGCCTGCGCCTGCAGCCACAAGAGCGCTCAGAGGATTTTGTCGTAGTCTAGAAGAAGACATTCTGATTAGAATTAAAAGCATAGAGTTGCCATCACAGTGCTCCTTCATGATTTTCTTCCGGAGTACCATGAGGTCTGGTCTCCCTGGTTACAAAAGCATTCAGTACCGGTGCCTGGCACCGAATGATACCCCCCCCATCCCCCATCCCCCATCCTTCCTCTCCCTCTTTTGAAAATGTATCATTGAAAATCCCATGCCGTGTCCTGCACCTTGGCAGTTCTGACCATATGCTCCCCCAATTGTTTCCCAATGTTTGCCGATTGTATTATTCTGTCCTGGAGACTATTAGCTATTGCATATCCAATCTTGTTCTTTTGCCTCTTTTATTATTTGAATTGCACATGGTTTGTAATGTTACACTGCTTGTAATGGTTCTAAATAAATAGTTTAAAAAGTAGAGTTGCTGAAATTTGTCCAGGACATTTAACTGGCTTTGGTCTGGCCAACAGCAAGACGGGTCACAGCAGCTGTCACAAAAAGGGTTTAATGGCTGAAGCCCTGGGTAGTAGATACACATTCTTAAGGTGACCATCCACTGGCCAATAGTGGTGGGTTTTGGGAAACAATCTTGCTGTGTATAGCCACATAAAGAACTGCGATAAAACACCATAAAATGTCAACAAAAGATTGGATTTTCAGATTGTTCACTGACTATTGTTTGTTTAAAACCTGTAAAAAATTGAGATAAACTAAAATATAATTAAATTAAATGAAAAAAATGTAAATAAAAATATACTTACATTTCAGGTACCTTTTTGACCATTACTGACCTGATTTAAATCTCCTTCTCCATCTTATTTCTTTACAACTACTCCTATTAGCCGTCTGGTTTCTCCTGACCCTTGGGGCTGCTGGGGCATGCGGCCTACCTCGCTACGGGCATTGCTGAGCCTTGGGCTCCAGTCCTCATCCCCACTTACCTGTTGCCTTTAATCTGTGGTGGTGACAATGTGGTGTCTACAGTCAGCCTGGAGAATACTATGGTGCCGCTGTGCTGAGGTGAGGAAGTAACACGCCAGGAACTCCTGTCCTACCTGTTACCCGCTGTTTGCTACTGACGTGGTAATTATTACTGAGAGGAGCTTAGGCAAGTAAATGCGCCAAATGGGGATTACCCAGTCATCGGTGTACCTGTGCCACCCTAGTGATACTCTTCTGCTACTGCATGGCTGCAACCTCCAACCTTTATATGAAGAATCCCAGCCCTGCCTTCCTTCCATATAGTGACCTCATTTATTGCTCTCCATAGTTTTGGATGTACTTCTACCCTCATCTTGCCACTGCTGCTGCCGTTACAAATAAAAAGGTCACGTGCCAATTACAAGAATACTCCGCCGGGTCACAGCAAATAATTCTATCCATACCAATAATAACGTGCTTCAAGGACAGGAGCTTCTGGACCATTTGCAAATCCTCCCGACATGATCTCCTTTTGCTGCTATGTCCTCTTTTCCCCACCCTTTGTGAGTGAAGCATCCAACATATTATATTATATGTTTCTCTATTTTCGTGGTTTAATTAGACTATTTGCAAGCTCTCTGTTCTTTGTTTCCAGACAAAGAACTGGAAACAAAGTTTCCACCTTAAAGTTAATAGGGAAGTTTTTTCAGGGACACAATGGGAGGCCCATGTGGCTGTTGTTCGAGGTCTTATTAATAGATCTGCTGCTTTGGGAAAGCGGCTGCTCTTCAGCTGGCTTTCTTGTGGCAACAACAATCTAGATTTAACACTCAGTTTCAACAATCCCAAACTGCTGTATAACTCTAACAACTTACAACTTTTAAGGGCCAATTTCATGTTTTACTGTACTGCAGAGCTGCTGCTACACTGACTCGCTTAAACCAAACCTTTATTACGACTACAATGTTCCTGCATCTCCTGGACTCAAACATAATGGTAGAAGAGATTCAACTGGCTATCGCAGCCCTTAAAGTGTTTTAGGTGAGCAGGTGCTTTATAACACTCACAGTGCTGTAGATCTTACTCACTTTATAAATACACAGGGATCCCCATCACTCCACATGTCGCATGGCGCAGAGAAGGAATTTGATAGAGTTTCTTGGTCTTTTCTGCATGGTGTTCTAGATCATATGGGATTCTCTGCACATTTCCTGTATGGCTGCCCACGCTGCCGAGCGTCTCTGGAGGAAGTCCCGCTCTCTTCTCGAATTTCTTCACTTCAAGTTTATGCTCCATTCCTTCAGCTCTGCCCTAACCCTCGTCAAACAAACCTTCTTCAAAACGCTCATCGTTTCCCAATCCTCCAACCCCCGACGCCTCTTCACTACCTTCTACAATTCCCAGCCCCCCCTCCCCTCCTCCCCCAATCCTACCCACCATCTCTGCCTCTGATTTCTCCATCTTTTTCAAATTCAAAATTTACTCAATTAGACAATCTATACCCATTTCTGTCATCGCGCACCTCAACCCCTCCACACTCCCTTCAACCACTGTCCACCTTCACCCCCACCTCAGCCACAGAAGTCCTCTCTCTCATACGGTCAACACACCTGACTACTTGCGCACTCGACCCCATCCCTTCCCTCCTCCGCTCTCCCTCTCTCATCACCTGCTCAATTCTTGCATACAATTTTAACCTTTCCTTCTCCACAAGCACCTTCCCCTCTAGTTTTAAACATGTGCTCATCACCCCCATTCTCAAGAAACCAAACCTCAGTCCCACCCTCCCTTCTTACTACTGACTCATCTCCCTTCACCCATTTGCCTCCAAGCTACTTGAACGCTAGGTCTACAACCGCCTCACAGACATCCACATCCTGGATCCTTTCCAATCTGGGTTCCGCCCCCTCTACTCTACAGAAATTGCCCTCACCAAGGCAAACACGGACCTACTCACTGCCAAATCTAAAGGTCAATTCTTCATCCTCATTCTTCTAAATCTCTCAGCTGCCTTCGATACCGTTGATTACACTCTTTTACTCAAAACTCTTCACTCCCTAGGACTCTCCGGCTCTGTCCTCTCATGGCTCACCTCCTATCTCTCTGACCGCTCCTTTTCCGTCATGATCTCCAGCTCCTCTTTCCGTTGGTCTCCCTCAAGGCTCTGTACTCGGCCCCCTTCTCTTCTCCCTCTACACTATCACTCTCGGCATTCGCATTAGCTCCTATGGTTTTTAATACCACCTCTACGCAGATGATACACAAATCTACGTCTCCTCTACCGACCTTTCCCCCTCACTCCTTTCTAAAGTTTCTGACTGCCTCTCTGCCATCTTTGCCTGGATGTCCCAACGCTTCCTGTAACTCAGCATGGACAAAACGGAAATCGTTGTCTTATCTCCCCACCGCATCAACTCGCCCCGTACTATTTCTATTACCATCAACACCAACACCGACACCACCTCCACCACTCACGGCCACTGCCTTGGTGTCATCCTTGACTCCTCACTCTCCTTCACCCCCACATCCACACCCTCTCCCAGTCTTGCCACTTACATCTCCACAATATTGCTTGTATCCGTCCCTTCCACTGAAGCCACCAAATTTCTCATTCACTTTCTTGTCTAGACTACTGTAACATCCTTCTTTGTAGCCTCCCTCTAACTCACCAGTCTCCCCTACATTCCATACTTAATGCAGCAGCTAGACTCATCTTCCTGACCCGTCGCACCACCTCCACTTCCCCGCAATGTCGATCTCTACACTATCCCCTTCAGAATTCTCTTCAAACTCCTCACCACAACCTACAAAGCTCTCTCCTCTTCCTCTGCCAATTAAATCCCCTCTCATCTCTGTCCACATACCATCCCGTCCCCTCCGCTCTTCTAATGACCGCCACCTCACTTCCCAACTGATCACCACCTCACACATCCAGGACTTCACCCAAGCTGTCCCCCTCCATTGGAACAACCTACCCCAATCTATTAGGCTATCTTCCACTCTCCAAACCTTAAAACGCTCACTCAAAACTCACTTCTTCATACTGGCCTACCCCACCTTCACCTAATCTCTATACCCTCTCATCCCCACCCCCGATGTCTTCTGTACTGTCCTCCCCCCTTAGCATGTAAGCACTCACGAGCAGGGACCTCCTTCCTCCTGTTATCTCATCCCTCTTGTATATATCCAGTGTAATACATTATACACATCCCAACCCTTTTAGTTATTATTCTGTGCCTTCAACTTTAATTTACAGAAATAACATAATGCTCCGTGGAGTGTTTTCTCTGCATGCAATAGAACTAAAATTAATCTGCTCCCCTCACATTGCAACATGGTTTTACTCAGCTTTACACTTGCACCTAAAAAAAGGTGTAAGTACAACTCTGAATCAGCCCCAAGGTTGCCCTCTATCCTCGTAATCTTTGCGCTGATCATAAAACCATTTTGTATTCAGATTGGTTGTGGGTGTCAAAAGGTATTTTCACTTTGAATTATATCACCTCTACATTGACTTTCCAACAGTTTTCTTGGGTGTGTGTGGGAGGAACTGGCCTTGGTGAATACTTTCTTTTATCAATACCTCCAACTGTATCATTTTCATGCCTCATTTACCAGGTGATGCTTCACCATAAACTGACAGATTTTTAAATTTTGTGCCATAACCTGAAATCATTTCAGGCACNCATCTCTGAAATTTGAGAGTAGCTTGTGGACTGGCCTTCTGCCGCACATGTCTCTGATTTCTTTTTTTTGTTAACCAGTAGCTCCTTTGGATTTGGTAGATGTGCGAACCTGTGTTGTGTTTTCGTCTCTATGTTCGAATTAAAAAAATACAAATGATATCATTATTGGTACATGGTCCCTTTCATAGTAGCCCTTTTCTCTCTGAATGTCCCGGATAGCTGTTGTCGGGGTGAACAATGCCTCTGTATATGTACTTTCATCATGTCCTGACCTGTTTTAACTTTGTATTGCCTAGTTCAGAGGTTCTCAAACTTTTTACAATCACAAGTGATATGAGTACCACTTGTGGACCTATTCAAATATGTCAGGAAGTAATGAATACATCTGTGCTCCAGCAAGGAGACATGGAAAACATGCACTGTTAGGGAGTCCTGAGGATAGGTTTGAGAACCACTGGCCTAGTTAAAAAAAAGTCTTTAAATATAAAGCTACCAATGTATTTTTAAGATACAGTAAAAAAAAAAGTGGGGTCCAATAGGGTTTGTAAAAACTACATAAATAAGGTAAATTCAATATATTCTTCATCACAAATAAAAGATTATCTTTGATAATTACCCAATTTTTCAACAAGTTGAGACATATTGTGAGGTTTGCTGATCAGAAGTTGAAAGAGTTTAAAAGTGGTCTTTTAAAAGCCAGCTGTGAACAAGATTTGGAGGGGAAAAAAAGTGATCAGGTAGAGATGGAGTTAAACAGGATATATATGGTTTTCCCATAGACAGACCAGCTATTTTAAATGTAGTCATGCGGGGGTTGGAATATGTTTTGTGTACAGAAATTGTATTGGGGTTGTTGGATTATATGAGCCTTAAAAGATTTAATAAAACATTGAAACCGATGGGATGGGATGTTAGGTGTAAGGAATAGACTGATGTAAGATTAATTTTTCTTAGACATTCTGGGGGGACAATGCGCAACNAACCTGGGTTGGTCTAAGACAGGCAATATGGAGCTGGGCACTAAACAGTCGAACTGTCCAACTAACTAGAGCTACCTGTTTTCTTGTAGTGCCCGTTGGAGATTCCCCTGAGCTTTCGGACCTTCAGTCCTTCCTTTTATGAGATAGCTGCTGCGGGGGAAGGGGGTTGTTAGAGAGAAATAGAGGAGATGGTTTAAGGGGTTTACTGTTCCATGGTTACTTTTCACTACTGCTGGACTTAAACTGCCATAATTCCAATATCCTCACAGTAGCAGTTTAACTAATACTGTTAGCGTCTGTTATTTTGATCTCGGCCAGACACCAAAATAACGAGACTAGGTTAAGTCATGGAAAAATAGTCTGAATCCCGAATATGCCACGAATCCTCGACAAAAAAAAATTAACTACATTTTCCTTCTTAATAGTTGTTTGGTGAGTTCCTCTAAGTGTTAATTTAGCTGTTCACTTGATTTTTATAGTGGGTTTTTTTTTATTTTTAAGACGACATGTCTCTTATACAAGAGCTGATGTGATAACTAGGTGTATTTGAAATACTTCCACAAAGCAAGGAGTTGTGGCAGTCTGGATAGTACGCAAGTGCTGGAGCCAACCCTTACTGTTATATTTATATCCCTCCCCCACTCTAGTACATACTTTGTAAACAGACATGCTCCCTGTGTAAAATTTGCAATTTAAACAGTGACCACAGTCAGTGGTCACTGTGCGCAAGCTCATTCGATTCTGTGGCCACAATCTGAATCCAGGCTGTGAAAACTGTGTTTTCTGTGGTCCGAATCTAATGCCATCTCTGCGTATTGGCCTACCCAATTTGTTTTTCTCTGACAGTATTAGACCAATATAGCTAAAAATGGGAGAAAAATTATCCTCCTATACAGTGCTAAGTACTATATCTATTCAAAAACTAAACTGAAACAGTATCGTATTTAACAGAAGCCACGACATATAGACATTTCCATTAAAGGGATGCACAGTTCTCAGTCCGAGGGGAAGAGAGTTCATAAACAATGTTGTAGAGTCAAAAACTGTTACTTTCCTTTTTGTAGTTAATATGTATTCACTAATATACAGCATATAATATATCTGCCGTATTTCAGTGAATATATATGAACTACAAAAAGGAGAGTAACAGTATTTGATTCTTTACAACATTGTTGAGTGAGAACTGTGTATTCCTTTGATGGAAATGTCTATATGTGGTGGTTCCTGTTGAATATGATACTGTTTCAGTTTGGTTATTGTATAGATATTGTACTTTGCGCTGTATAAGAGGATCAGGTTTCCCCAATGTTTTTTTATTTTTGGACCCTTTATTGCTAAGGGTTCATTATAGATGGGTGGTGGTATACCCCTCTTATCTGTAATCCTTGTTAGCGGCTTAACTGGGGCACTGATGTGATCTCTCATTTACCTGTTTAGTATTCATAAAGCTACTTACACATGTATCTCTTATATTTTTTCACTTGCAAAAGTAGTTATAGGTCATAAACAGATGGCTGCAGATTAGATAAATTTGGTTAACGAGACCCTGGTTCATAAGTAGCAAATCTATACAATAAGAAATTCTACAAGGTGTGGACTCACTGAATAGCTCCATTGATCTACTTGATGTTGTTCCCAAAGTCCCCACTGTCATAAGTGGCACCAGTCAGTATTAATGCAAATATCTGTGATGGGGGGTATGCCTAGTGCTCCAGCTGATATGTAAATTCATTATGCAAATATAGCACATATAAATTTACTTTACAGAGGTGAATATATGATTCTATCTTTAGCAACCAAATGTAAGTACATTTTTCATCTTTCAATAGGGTTTATTGATATTCTACAATTCCTTTTGTAGCTATCCAATTTTATATTACCTCAGAAAGGTGTGGCGTTAATTTTGCACACATTTCTATTTATCAAGGCTAATATACCCCCATACCCCGTTCACAAAAAAGTCTATTACCCNGGTAATTCAGTCAATTTCCCGGGTTAACTGAACTACCAGGGTAGTGTGAACGGCGCTAAAATTGCTACTAACTACCCTGGTTCAGTGTGAACGATGTAGTTTGTGAATTAAGAGGTTAGTTAGTGAATTACCAGGGTAATTCAGCACTGTGAACAGGGTTAATTACCAGGGTAATTCAGATCCACAGCTAACAACCCTGCTTGTTAAAAACAGATTTACCAGGGTAGTCTATGTGAACAGGGTATCCCAGACAAATTTCTGTGTGCTTTAACAACTTAAGAGAGACAGATGGTCACATTTTCGATGCATATTTCTGTTATCATATTTTTTTTTGAAATAGGCAAGTGCTTTTTATTTGTCAACCATTTTCCAAGTTAAACAACACACACACACAATTAAACTTCTGTTAACATGAATACAGCAAGAAGTCTGCTAAGCTAAATCAGTCCTTTAATCAGAAGAAATAATAATCCCTCCCCCCCACAATAAACATGTAAACATGACCACAGCAAAAGTTGCTTTAGAAACACACTGCACACAAGAGATAAAGTACAATATACAGTATGCATCTCAGAAACCTTTACTGGAAACAAAAAGCATCAATTAAATTTGCAAACAAATCACTCATATGTCCCTCAACAAAATGGGGAAAAAACTAAATAGAGGGGTCATAACTGCAAGGGATTTATTTTATATACAACAACACAAAAATAGTTGTTTAAACTCTAAATCAAGAGTATTCAATTAGACAAGCCACAATGTTGCGGAGGCAAGATAGTCATAACGCACATACGTTTACACAAAAAGTTCAATCCCCCCATGCTTCTTAAATAAACAAAAGAAAAAACATCGTAGTGTAGGTTTGTCATGAATTAAAATGTAAAATAAAAATACTTAATATGCTTACACGTCTTTATGATATGTCAGTGCAAAGTGTAGCATTCAGGGTAGCTTTAAAGAGTTCTGTGCTTGAACAATTTCTGTTAAGCATTCGTTTAACTTTCAGTTGTTGGTAGCAGCTTTTAACCATAGTCCAAAAGGCAACAATGCTACTCCAATTATCTTAATATCTCCATAATGAGTAAACAATTCACCCAGAGGTTGCATGATACACTGCTACCACCAGGAGGAAGTTTACACAAAATAACTGCCAATTGCCATCTGCTACCACAGTTGGCCAATGAGGTACACTAAAGACTATTTTAGTACAGAGCGACCAAGTAAAAGAACCACAAACCCAGAATGATTTGGGAGTTACATTTAAAAACCCCACCTCCCCAACAGTAAAGTGGTTAAACTATTAAATTTCCTCTTAAACACACATCAACAAAAACAATTCAAGTTTCTCCCTCTAGATTATTGAAAGGGTTTGGGGAACCCAAAATGAAAGGCCTTTGGAATGGAAGCACATTCAGAAGCATCATGGTCATCAGAATTCAGCACTACAGTAACACTAAAGAACGCAAAGGCATTTAAAACAAGTCACACCTATATTTTGTGACAATGTTTTCACTGCATTAACATTTCTCAGAAAGTGCAATGGTGATAACGTCAGATTATACAATCTGCCCACCTCTCAAAACTACATTTGAAACTCTTAAATAAAATATGACCACGTGGTCACTTGTTTTAGACAATCACCGCTTATCAGTCTATTTTGCAACTTAAACCATATTGAACACAAACAGTAAAACCTTAGCCAGGGATTACAATGTTCTCCAATTCTACCTTTACCTGAACGTNAAAGAAAGTTACATTTCCATTGAACTATATTATATTCAGTCCAAATAAATAAAAGTCATGGGGGATGGCAATCTTTTTTCTTTAATCTTTTTTTTATTCTTGTGGGTGTCTATATGCATCTCCCATAGGCCGTCTCCGATTTGGCCTGCCCCTGATGTTACGCTGATAAAAATGGCCATCTTCCCTGTTTCTTTGCCCCTTCCAGCCTTCTTCATTTCTATAATACTGGAAGCCTCCTCTGTTCGGGTTATAAAACCTTTCATTTTGAGGCCTCCTAGTACCATATGACTGACTATAAAAGTTTTTGGACCTTCCTCTAGTCAGGTGCGACACCTCCCTTTCATCCTCTGAGCTTTCTTCTTTTGCTCTATGCTGCCTCTCCTCTGGACTCTTCATCTGTGCTGTTGCTAGGGGCTTTGGCTTTGCTTCTTTCTCTGCAGCTTCCCTGCTTTGTGTTGCTTCAGTTAACACAGGCGTAGCCAAATGCAGATCAGTCACTTTTGCTGGAAGACACGGATGCTCCAATATCTGAGGTGTATTTGAAGTCATCACTTGTTCTGCTTTGACCAACCCAGATTCGGTGGCAGTAGTGCCAGCAGAAAATATAGGCATATCAGGTTTGCATTCATTCATTAACTCTTGAGACTGCTTTATTGCTCCTGGAATTAAAGTATTTTCCATGGCAGTCTCTGTGGTAAGGCCTCCAGCCAAATCCCTATCCTGAGGGCTGATGAAGACATTTTGCCGAACAACTTGGTTTTCTACATATCCTTGATAGGGATAGCCATACCAAACAGGTCGAAAAAATGGTGATGCTATTGGAACGGGTCCCATGTAGGAACCCTGTCCAAAAGGAGGTGGTAGGTACATGGTTTTGCTCGAGTCTTCAAAGTCATTACCCTGTGGTTGGATCTGGTGCTTTTGTTCCTGCTGATTATGTTGTGAAGTCATTGCTTCAGCAAATTCAGGCATTTGGACAGATGATGTTAGAACTCCTGATGAACATACTGTTGCAGGCTCTTCACTCTGATTTTCATTGCTTATTTCACTCTGCTCAGTGAAAACTGAAGGCTCACTTTGCACAACAGTCGTTTCTTGCACCCAAGGGTTTTGTGGGTAAACATGAACATTTGGATACATTGTGCACATATGTACGTAGGCCTGATGAAGAGGGTGCAAATATAAATGTGGAGGCCACATTGGGCATGTAAAAGCCTGAAAAATTGGGAGAAAAATTACTTTGTATATATTATACAGAATATGAATTATATTTTTATGTATTCAGGAAAAAAGTTAAATATTTATTGTATGTTATAAATGAAATTAATTAAATTAAAGTGCCACATCGTATCTGGAGCAAAATACAGAACAGGAAAAATCCAATTGAAAAACAAAAAAAAGAAGCACGCAGGGTAAAACGGGAGAAATGCAGAGATCGACACTCAAGAGAAAGGTGGTTGAAGTAGACAACAAGAAAGATAATGAAAATGTAGGAGTGTTTTAATGGCATCAGTGGAGAAGAAGGGCCCAATGTGCATTATGTTGCAGATGTGAAAGCGGCTGTATTGTGACACAGCATGGGTGAAAGGGTGAAGTAGAGGAATGTATCTGGGATGAGTCTGGCAGCAGGCTTGGGAGGTGGAGGAGATAGTGGTGTCACCAATGGTGACGAAGACCGTTTGTAAGAAGACTTAGGTTGGGGACACAGTAAGTTTATGATATTTCTGTGATATTTAANTACATAAAGCACCACCTATAAGCATAAAAAAAATCAACATACCTTTATGCCTAGGTTGTAGAAGAAATGAAGGAGACTTTTATCTAAAGTAAAAATAAAAGTAAAAATTAGTTTTACTATTTGCTGTTNTGAATAATCAAAAGAGACAGAAAAAAAATAATTAAAATGACTTACCACTGGGTAAGTCATCTCCATTCTTACAGAGGGAATAAGGTGGAGGTGCAGTTGCTCTCTCCCCTTTTTCATTCAAAGGAAACCCAGGATAAAGGGGGTCCTGGTAAGCACTCAAAGTCTGAGGCAGAGGCAGTAAGGGCTGGTTAACTGCTGGCATTGAAACTGTAGGTGGTGGGAATGGAGCTGATGACACCTGAGGTTGTACCAGAGTAGAGAAAGACACAGTTTCGGGAGAGGCAGGCATCTGTTCTGAAACACCTAAGAATAAAAGAAACTTATTACATTCTAGAAGTAGTTTACAATGCATTAATACCGTATGTCTGCAGTGTTGCAAAAATGGNTAAGGTTACAAATCCAGGAGCTGGACACTGGGTTATGTGTATTTGTAGAGACTACTGACTTTTTCCAGCTGCTCCAAGAAAAAGAACTAACTTATACATAGGTCACGTTAATGTCTGCCTGACCATCTAAGATACCCTAGAAAGCAACAACACTCTTCAGCAGCTTCCGTTACACTGCTTATTGTTCATGCCAGCTATACCTATGCTACTGGAGCATAACGAGAGATGCAGATTGGCACATCTGATGTTGTGAAAGTTTTCATAAGGCACATTT